>JABBOT010000059.1:0-230037 GCA_016165875.1 Acanthopleura granulata | reverse complement strand
CAGACCAATGCGTAAAATGAAGCACTGGCGGTTAACAATAGAGCCAGCAGTTAATTAATCTTGTCCAGGAGCTCCGATCAGGTGACAATGACCTGCTATATATATATATTCCCTCTACTTCCAATATGCGAAGCCGGTAAATGGGGAGCAGATTGTCAATCCATCTGTGGCCTTTGTTATAACGGGACTGCTTGTGACAAGGCCTCAGGGGAGTGTACTCTGTCTGCTGGAAATCCTCGCTGTTCTGCTGGGTATAACGACACGCGCTGTGCTATCCGTGAGTCATTTATTCAACCGAGGTGAAAATATTCCCCACTTTTATTGGGCAGCAGGAGTCCGTTGGGGCGTGTATATCGACGTGTCTGGAAACCGTGATACATATATTCGAGGACTAAACAGCTGCAATGGGATGCAACAATAATATAAAAGACTGTAGCACAGATAACAAAACCAAATCAGCACCGACAGTGTGACAGTTTGCAAATGATTACACGATGTCGGGCGAAATCGTTGCTTTTGAAACTGGTCTTACAGATATTGACCCTGAACACCCAATTTGGTACAGATGGTATGCCTGTGTCCTTAAGGGCTGATCACATCAGTGTTTCCGCATAATCGTAACCGCCTGAGAAACTCTATGCTAGCGGCTAGCGTGCACTGGGTAGACCCACTTGAAAACTGAAATGTTGTCTTTCTTTTCATGAAATGAACACCACTTTTTTGTTTTTGCTTTTTTTTTTCTTCTTTTTTGTTGTTGTTGTTGTTTTTGTTTTTGTTTTCAGATAACTGGTCACAGATAAAAGTTTAAGTGAAAGCATCTTCTACATACCTGTAAGAATGGTACAAAATGAAGGAAAGGAAAGTGTTGGTTCAATCCGAGCCACGGACAGTAGAATTTTTGGATTCGCCTACTTGCGCTTATCTCTGGGCCTAAGCTGATTCATTGTCATCTCAACCACATGTTCCCTAGTGGTAAGACTAGATAGATTTGAGAATGATTTCTGAAGTCATCTTTACACAGCAGATATCAGCTTACTGGGTACAACCTATGCCCACACTTTTTTGTTTTCCAGCGTGCACAAATGGAACATGGGGAGATAACTGTTCCCAGAACTGTAGCCAGAACTGTATAGGAGAATGTCATGCCATAAACGGAACTTGTTTGGGGGAATGTGAACTTGGCTTTACAGGATACTTATGTAAGACAGGTCAGTAAAATTTTTCCAGAATAAAGATAATAGGAATTAGGCAATGCTGAAAGCCGAACGTAGTGTACGTTCTTTTTTAATAAAATAAATCCTGATGTATGTTTCAGTTCTAAATGTGTAAACCAGGAATTTATCCAATATATAGCTCTGGTGTTGAATGTGATACATTTCTGCAGTGTCTCTACATGTACTGATAATTTGATTTCGCTTTATTGTCTGTTCCATCAATCCTACACCCTCGCCTATGGCAGGGATCTTTAACATTAGGCAGGCAAGGAAATCGTAATAACTGATAAGAAAAACAAATTACTAAGTTGCGATGCTAATTTCCAAGTAGATGCATATATGACAGGCATGAAATAAATTAGTATGGTCATGTAGTAGTTGCATCCATGAGCATATTTTGAAATCAGAATTTGTAGCAGGTTGTGAGCTCAAAAAATTCCGTGGTAATTTACCACCTCTTAAAGATCTGCATAACCTTGTGTCTTAAACTTGTGTGGCTGATAATGTTAGCTGACTGATACATTTTGTATATTTCACATAGGTTAACAGTGCTCCCCATTGCCATGCCTACAGCTATCGGGAGTACCATATTCTTTAGCAAGCTAATCATCATTTTAAGATATAGAGAGTCACTCCCAATACTGACGTATTTTTTGTACTCTGCTAATAATTTAGGACGACGACTTCACGTAAAATTACTATGCTCTTTATCACGATAAAATGTGGCCAGTAAACCATGAAATGTTTTATTTATTTATGACTTTTAGTTCTACATGAACATATTTTTGAACGCAAGTGAAAAATCACACAGAAGCGTTGAATTTAAATTCATTACAGCTAAACAAAGATACCCCAAAGACACACTGGATATTACCTCCATCTGTAAGTTGGTCTTAACAAACCTATAATCAAAACAATGCAATCTTTGACCCTAAATCAAAAGTCAAATATTCTTGTTCCTACTGAGGAGTGAGAGGTCATATAAACAATAAAATATAACAATGTATCTGGATGATTTTAATTGTTCCACTGCTCGAAATAATTATTCTCGTTGGCATTTTATTTCAAAACATGTAGTGGCTTATACAATTTTAGAATTACACCTATTAATAAATGACACAATGAATATATTTGCCGGAAATCATATTGGAGCTCAGCATTGTATTTTACAACAAGTTTGTAGATATTCAAAGGCAGAAACAAGGCATAAGTACAAGATCTTTGAGTGTATGTTCGTGTTATTGGCTATGTAAATGCCTGCATGTGTAGGCGTGCCAATAAATGAAACTTCTTCCATGAACCACATATTTCACTTTCAACCTTGAATATAACGTGCAGGTGTCATTCATTTAATACACTAGATATGGTACGTCACTTATCATTCCTTGTACACGTACAAAGACAAGATGAATCCCATGAAAAAAAAATATAAGTAAATAAAAAATGGAATTCAAAAAAGGTAGTACTTGTGATTGACAGGACTTACGTTATGTATCTGACACGTGTTAAAGTAAACCTTTGCCTTTGAGACCATCAATTTACTTTCAACTGTGTCAAATAATCCATGTCCTCGGAAGCGAGCACACAGACGAAGATCGTTGATTTTGCGCGTTACTGCTAGGATACCACGACGTTGGAGTGATTGAGTCTTCGCCTTCGTGCTCTTATGTCAACTACGAGACTGAGTCCCGAAAAATGGAAGCGACGCCTGAAAATGTAATGATATCTTTGTGCCATAAGGTCTTAAAAATCAAATGCGTTTGGCGAAGACAGATTTGAATCTGGAACGGTTGACACTTCTTGTTGTCTTACTGCAATGCTTTGAAACATGGCATTTATCTTGGCTACCGGAAGTTAGGTGGCCATCTTGACCGTGTCTGACGAAAGACACAGTTGGGCTAAATGAATTCAGCTTACACGACACCCAAAGGCTTCACTTCGTCCGACCCCACTTTTGGCCGCGCCTCACTAGTTCCGATATTAGGCTTCCTATTAAAGTCTGTGGATTTACAGGTAACATGTGTGGCGTGTTCTTGTAAAATGTTGAAGACAATGCACATGCTCAAGTGAAATCCTTTCATTTTTAGCAGCCCTTAGCATAATAAACTGTAATCTGTGAGTTGTATTTGTAGACAATAAGCACAATCAGGATGCTGGTTGAACGAATCCAGTTATGGGCTATTTGGACAAACATCCTGACTACATGTGTGGACCTTGCTGGCTTAGATGGTTAAGTTGCTGACTCGCCGCAATGATCCGGCGCCTGGCTAAAAAGGTCGCATGATCGAAATCAGCTCCAGCTGTTTAAGCTACGTAGTCAATGTATCTGTCAGGTACCTGGTGAAGGTCGGAAGTTTCCTCCCCCCATAACCCTGGCAGCCTTCATGTTCTTGGATCACGGTCTTAAACACCAACCATTCAAGGAGAATTTTAACGCTTTAAAACACTTAGGTCCAAAATAAATACAACATTATAGGTGAGTTCGGTTCAGTTTGACTGAACTCAAAGTTTAACAGAATGTTGGATATATTACAGCCTTGAAAGCTTCCTCACCACAGACGGGGAAAATAGCGGGCGGCATTATCGGGGCTCTTCTCCTCCTGGCAGTTGTTGTTGTTGTTGTCATCCTGTACAGGTAGTATATTTGCCACTGCACAGCATTTTTTTTTCACATTTCACTATTTACAATCTTAGCTTTGCAGAACTTGTCGTCCCAATGGGCTTTACAGGAAAGCGAGTAGCACTTGAGCAAAGAAGTCATGTGATAGCCGCTAGCTTTAATTTGCCTATAGGTTAGATTTCTGTGGCATAAGTTAAAAGATCCACGTATTTGGGCACGGCCTGATTACACTAATCATACGTAGGGATGGTTTGTACTCATGAGATTGTCTTCGTGGTATGATCAGCGTCAGTGCTGCGTGCAAAATCTAGGGGTCCACAGTTCTGTGTACAAATATGCAAGTTCAAATCAATCTAACAATATTTTATGGTGCGGCTGACTACAGATAACAGCGGTTTTCTCAATGATAATATTTGATAGTTCGGCGGTTTTTTTTTTTTTTTTTTTTTTTTGTCAACATTCCAAGAAGAAGGCGCCGCTCGTCTGCCAGCAATAACAAGAATGTAGGTGTCTCCACGAACCGAGCAGAGAGACATCACAACCGGCCTGCAGATACAGACACACTGGAAAACAGAGGTAGGCCTATAGCTCATAACTTATGATGGAACTTTACATCTGTTCTTGGCCGATTTTACGAATTACTGTTCAACTGGGCCCTTTACCGAGTGTTTGATTTTTATATAAATACAAAAAAGAAAAATAAAGAGAAATAAAAAAGCGCATTTTCATTTTTCAGTACTTATTACATGAATGATTTGAATAAATGAACAGAATGTTCATAAAATGTACCGATGCATATTATAAGCTATAAACAGTCTGCGCTTGACCATTGGTACTTAGATTCATTAACAGGTGCGGAAGCCGAGGATGCACCAGTCGAAATGAACGAAGTAGACGCCACCCTCGCCTATGAGAATCCAGTTACAACTGTCGTTTCTAAGCATGAGTTTTGGGGATATTATCACAGGAAGAAGGCTTCTGATGGATTCAGCGCCGAATACGCTGTAAGCTGTGTAAACCAGTGCATCTTATACCAGTTGTTTTACGTGTGTTTTGGACGTTGCCCACTGTTTAAAGTGCTCTTCTTTCAATGGGCACCAGAATTTGTAGATTTCTTCGATCTCACGGTTCAAGGGGTCTTCGTGGCAGTAAAGCTGTCGAGAACGCTCGTGGGGCGACCTTAGCAGTCGAGCGTTAGTTGACAAGGATTTTTGTGCCACTAATATAGAGTGCGTTTCGGTTTAGGTCGATGTTGTACACAGGGCCCTCTGGTTCCCCCCCCCACCCCACCACCACCAATAAAGCTGACCGCAATCGTATCAGTAAAAACCTGTTGTGATTTGTGTTACGCCTAGTGGAATACTCTTGTGGAAGGGTTAACATTTAATATAAAACACTACGTCATAGAGAGTAAAGCCAGAGCTGTGTGATACTTGGCAAACAGTTTACAATAGACCTATGAAGTATAAGGTCTCTTGACAATTTACGGCAGTTGGGTTTTTTTTTCAGCTGATCGTGTAATTGCCTCAATAGTGGCAACTTACACCCCCCTCGCACCATGCTATAAGCAGGAATAGAGTGATTAAAATGCCGTGATATTACATGCAATATACATACTTGGTCTATAATCACTCAAAAACAATACGCTGAAAACACAAACTAGTTGAATAAGTAAAATATGTTTGATTTGCCCTTGTATGCATGATAATTGTCCTTTCATGGCCTTTTTTCTTTCTGACGTGACAGATAACAATCTAATAGTATTGTTATTTTAACTATTATGGTTAACCCATCTTGCTCCTTTCACGACTTTGGAAGAGCCTTAAATCTGTGCATACTTTGTCTGACCATTGATGACCATATCTTTCAGAAATTTCCTGTGGGGTTACACGCAAAGCACGACGTAGCAGATCTGCCTTGTAACAAAATCAAAAGTCGTTACAGAAATCTGGTGGCTTGTGAGTATCACGTGACTACCGGTCATTTGTTAGCCAGAGACACTAGATAGCCAGTTTTCTTGTTTTCACTTTCTTGATTATTTATATAGCTGCCGTGACACATTTAAACGTTCGTTAAAAATTTCTATTATCCATACATCTTTCAGATATGTGTGGTATCGTGTGCCGGCTTAAGCCGCAAATGTTCTTCATAGATATAAATGTCGTGACGTGTCGCATTTCTTATCTTGCCCTTTCAGGACGTGGTTGCTCTCGAAACATGACATCCAGCAAGTATATATATAAGGAGAGCTTCTCGTCAGAGCTAATATAGAGCTGCAGTTTTCTTTTTTGTTGGATAAGTAGATATATAAACGGCGATGTTTCGCGCCTAATTTTTATTTATTTCCGTAAATTTAAATCCGAATAAAAGTTTTATCTTGATTCACTCTATAGTCATGACGTCCTGCACGAACAAGTACAAATACCTATCTTGCATGTGAAGTTTTAATTTCTTACTGGATGCATAAGTGTAGCGGTGATGGTGTGTCCCGCCACACATCTGTCCATTTCCGCGGTTGCCGTGAAACCAAAGTACCACATGTACTCTCCCTTACACCTGCCACCTCGACCGTACCCCATACAGTATTACTACATGTAATATATTCACGTCCTTCCAAAAAAAACACAATCTCCCTAAACTTCTTCTGTGACGAAGTGTAATATTGAATACATGGATGTATCCATTCAGGAAATACACGTGCTTTTTTCTAAGGTTAACTCATTAGAATGCTGCAGGTTTTTTTTTTTAATGTTTCAAGCAAATATATATGTTCATGACATAATACATGTACATAAACCCCTGAACCCCTGCTGTTTTCAGACGACCATTCGCGCGTGGTTTTGAAATCCTCGGCCGGAAACGGAGAGTCCGACTATATCAACGCCTCCTATATTAATGTGAGTAGAATGATAACGGACAGTGGGGTCATCGAGGTGGTTCGTGCGCTAGAGCGTCACAATGACTCGTCATTTTCTGCGGTCGATGTGAATTCAAGTCCAGCTCTTGCTTGCTTCCTATTTATTTATTTATTTATTTGATTGGTGGTTTACACCGTACTCAAGAATATTGCATTGATACGACGGCGGCCAGCGTTATGGTGGAAGGAAACCTGGCACAGCCCATCGGAAACCCACGACCATCCTCGGGTTGCCGGCAGACCTTCCCAAGAACGCTGGCTTCCTCTCCGGCCGTACGTAGGAAGGTCGTGGGTTTTCCATTGGCTCTACCCGGTTTCCTTCCACCATAATACTGGCCACCGTCGTATAAGTGAAATAGTGTTGAGTACTTCGTAAAACATCAATCAAATTGATTAATAAAATATATAAATAACAGACAGTGGGATTATATCTTATATTAATGTGAGCACAACACAAGCGGACAGTCGTATTATATTGTATCTTCGTATATTAAAGTAAGCAGAACACAAACTGTCGGAAAAATCAAACCCTAGTATGTTAAAATAAGAAGGACGCAGACAAAAAGACATTCTTCGCCGTTTTCGTATTTGTAGCTATATTGTCCTTTTGTAGTTATATGTGTGAAACGTTGTTTCCTGAACATGAGATGTGGATAGAAATCTGAAAAATGGTATGCAATTTTTAATGATTGATTTGACAGAAAAATCCCCAGTTAATAAATCACGGCATGACTGATATTATGCTTATAAATGTAATACTTTTCCCTTCATTATATTCTCAAAACAGGGATACGAGAAGCCAAAGAAGTTCATTGCTTCCCAAGGTAAACCCAGTGTGCTCGGATCAATGCCTTATCTATGTTTCTGGCAAGCATCGAGTCCCGTTAAGGTGATGCTATCGAGACCCCAAAATAGAAGTATCCGAAAATGAGATATTAAAAAAAAGCCAGTTCCATAGGGGAATCGAATTAGTTCCAACATTCATGTGTTCGTTTTTCTTTCTTTCGTTCTTCAGATGGAATAAGTAACCGGGAGTCAGAACGATACGCTTTTGTTGCGACTTAATTATTTCTACAGAAAATTCAATCACGATTTCGCGATTTAACGTCTTTTGTCCTGTAAGGAAATGTTATTTGATTTATTGCTATTTGATATGTTGATTGATTGCTGTTAAACGCCTTAGCAATAATTACTTCTATGAAGGAGGTCCCCGGGTGGAGCGAAATTGAAAGACGTTGTACATTGGTAAAAGTGATTTCGCCCACTCAGATGTTTGTTACAGTTACTTTTTGAAGGCATTACATTGTACCTTGTTAAATGTCCCACGTCAACATAAGGCAGGTCAATATGTACACGTAGGGTTCACATGATAAAAGTTGCAGATTTCAAATGGAAATGGACTGTCAGTCGATTTGAGTGGCAAGGTACAATTCGTATGAATTGGAGCATGTCCTATTTTCTCACGAGCAATCCCATTAGAAAAATTTATGTGACGAGTCTCACCATGAGTAATGGTCATGCTGAGGAAGCGTTCCATTTGTATTTCACGGATGCCTGCAAGAGGCTGCTACTCTCTCACATCTAACCTGCCGTTCCTTGTGTGTTTATACGTTCTTGTGTATTACAGTGAAAGGAAGCGTTGGCCATTGTTTTTACCTACATGTAGGTTTTGTGCTTACTGATTTTGCCTTCGTGTTCTAACTGAGGAAGAGTGATAAAAGGTCAAAATTTGGAGCTTCCAGTAGTGGCTTCTGATATTTAAACCAAAAACGGTGTGATTTGTTCAAACTAGTCGTGGGTTATGATTACATAATCGTTTTGGGTGCACAATCTGTCATTAAAAATTTGAATATCATCCATGGAAAAATTCATCGGATGTTTGCCAAAGATCAGTTTTTTTCTCCATTCACTTCGGTTTCCTGCATCCACCGTCTTCGTGTAAGAGAAAGTGAGTATAGTGTTAAACAACCATCAGTTCAATAAATAAACAAACTACTAGTTGCTTGAAACTGGTGTGTCAATCTCCGGGTCATAGCAGACAGTTCTCTACCAGTGGTCACTAGTGACGTGTATTCTATACTTTACGCTAATTAACCTACGATTCTGGTGACGGTTATTTTTGTATGTGTTTAAAGGACCCACCGATCTTATCATAAACGACTTCATGCGTATGCTCTGGGAACAGAACGTTGGCACAGTTGTCATGGTGACTAACTTGGTTGAGGACACCAAGGTACGTAGCGCCTGAAGTGTCCACTGTGGCTGATAAGTGCACGGGGATGCATAGAAGTCTTTCGTGCCCAAAATATTAGTATCTTAATGAAAATTAAGGTGCCCTTCGTTTTCCGACAGCCTAGATAAAAGATTTATATAAAGATTTATAATATATTTATTATAAAAGATATATATATTTATATTTTCTTCCATGCAATACGTGAAATAACGATTACTGCGAACCACCAAGGCCCAGAAGATAGGTGCATACACTGTCATGACATGAGTAAAAATCGGTGGGCATATAAACTAAATCTGTAGTCATTATTTGTATATTTATTTACATTATGGCCGTGTAGAAAAAGTGTCACCAATACTGGCCGACGGAGGGTTCCACAAAGTTCGGTCTGATTGAGGTTACCTTACTGGATGAGGAGTTCTATGCTGACTACAATATCAGGACTCTGCAGCTGAGCAACGCCATGGTAAGTTTCTCAAACCGGCATGTGAGTGCTGGGTTAAATAATGACTGCATGGCTTGTGGGCCCTTCACGTAAGGTTGTGTGAGTGAAGTAGTCAAAATAGCAAAAAGCAGGTCGGGCAGATGAATGGATACCGCTCAGTGTAAAAGTCTTTTGTGATTCAAAAGAAGTGTAAAGACAACACAAAGATTTCCCAGGCAGGGCTGTAGGTTGCAAACAAGTATTTATTTAATAGCTGAATCAGCTATACCGGTATTTCACTTTTCACCTGTTGACCGCCACTTCTATCGAACGAAGTTCTCCAGAGATCGCGGGGCCCTGGCAATTACATATAATACTTTCTAACGTAAGTCTGCAGTGTGGCTAACCAGAGTTGGATTCGAACACGTGACCTCATACACAAGAGCTAACTGTCTGAACCGATGCAGAGTACCTTACTTTTGTTTTGTCAGGTCAGTCGTGTATATCCTTAAGATGTCTTCCCGTATCCTGTCTTGTAGAACAAGCCCAAGATTCTCAAGCAGTTCCACTTCACAGCCTGGCCCGACCACGGCGCCCCGTCTGAGGCCTCCGTGCTTCTCGACTTTCGGGACAAGGTTATGGAGTACAGGCCAAACTCACCTGAACCGATTGTCGTCCATTGCAGGTGTGCAATTGTACAGTATATACGGTGTGAACTATAAAGTCAATCTCATTTATGCGATTACTCTTACACAGTTTATAATCCATCAGCCTGCCTGTTAATATATTTCATTTCTGCGTAGCGCTATATTGAGGAATTATTTAACCCATGTATAATGTCGGTTAATTTTATGGTTGGTGAAACCCATGTGCCCGGTATAAACCACCGACTTTTGGTGAGTTACTGACGAACTTTCCGAGCTGTAACCTACAGATATGCACAACCTCATTGGTGGAAAACAAGCGGTCGTCAACGAATGTGATATTGCGCAAGTGTTCAAACGAGTGTAATAGCCATCTTACTTAAGTAATGTTTTGTTTTGAATAGTAAAATATTCAGATGCTACATCCGTTAATATACTTGCACATATAGATTATTGAACTGAACTTGGTACATATCTTTACCCTCATGACTTACAGATCAAGATCGAGTTTGGATAATTTCGTCAATTTCAACATTGTGACCGTTCTTTTCCTATTTTGGACTAGTACAACTTTCCTCATTTTGATTCCAAACTTGGTTAAGATACTCTAAATTGAAAGGTAACAATTAAAGAAGTGAGGCTTCTTTGTATAATGCTGATAGTAAATAGATATTCTATCAGCGACTGCGTTCCAAAGTTCAATCATAAGATGGTGTGGTTACAGATGAAGTTCGATTTTTGGACCCCTATATTCATTTTAAACCAGATCAGGAACTAAACACTTTTACGTACTTTTTCAAGGAGCTGTAGTACATTGAATGAAAACTTGGTATATCACTTCACCGCTATAGCTTAAGAGTCATTTTTCGCCCAGGTCCGACAAATTAGGGGCGGTTTTGTCTTATTTTGGGGTCTAAATTTTGGTATATTTCGAACAACTTCAACGAATTTATGTCTGTTTCTGTTCTGGTGTAGATATTGATCCTGCTAATATTCCGATTGCTGAGACCAACAGAAAACACATATTGCTTTCACAATGCTTCAGAATGCTTTTATCCACTAACCAAACTTTTATACAGCCCTCCACCCCATCTGAGGCCATCCCGTGTCGTATGATCCTGCAATTGCGCTACATGATAACCAGACCCCTTTTAAATCTACAGGATCTATTTTATTTATCTGCCTTGTCAATCAGTGTTGTTCTGTAATTATGTACATGTTCGGTTTCGCCACGAAATCTATAGGTTGACAGTTAATTAAATATTGGCTTCACGGAGGCCTCCGCCTCATATGTTTATATGGCGATTTACCATTCTAGTAATACTAAACTTAGTGTACCGTCAGTGCTTTATTTATCCTGTATTACAGTTGTAATATCATGGATGGTTTCTTGCTTTGGAAACAGCGCAGGAATCGGCGGGACAGGGACGTTCATCGCTCTGGACTACCTGATTAACCAGGCTATTGACGAGGGAGTGGTGGATGTGCCGGCCTGTGTGGAACTTCTCAGACAACAGCGAGTCAATATGGTGCAGACACAGGTATGTTTAACCCAGTGTATGTAAACATAACTTAAAGTTCTGCTCTGGTAACTCTTTTGTTCAAATAACCTTCACTCTTTATTCTGATAACCGTTTATACTCTTGTTCTGATAGCCTCCACGCTGTCTTTCTAATAACCTCTGCGCTGTGTTTCAATAACCTTCACACCCTGTTCTGACAACCTTCATCCTGTGTTCCAATAACCTCCACGCTCTGTTCGATAACCTCCACACTGTGTGCTGATAACCTTCACAGTCTGTTCTGATAACCTTCATCCTGTGTTCCAATAACCCCACACTGTGTTCTGATAACCCTCATGCTCTGTTCTGATAACCCTCATGCTGTTATTACCGTCTGACTCTATTGTGATAACATTCACACGCTATTCTGATAATATTCATACACTGGCTCTTCTGATACCCTACGGACCTGGCCGCTATCGCAATAGTAAAATATTGGTATTGCAGGATAACGAAAATATCACATAGCTTTTTCTATATTCTACTGTGAAATCTAACACTTCCATTTATT
Source organism: Acanthopleura granulata (assembly GCA_016165875.1). Lineage (NCBI taxonomy): Eukaryota > Metazoa > Mollusca > Polyplacophora > Chitonida > Chitonidae > Acanthopleura > Acanthopleura granulata. The sequence continues at coordinate 217,913 of JABBOT010000059.1, read as the reverse complement.
TTGTCACAACCAGGTGCAGTACGAGTTTCTTAACGAGGCTCTGGCAGAAGCCTTGGAACTGAGCAACAGTTCCATCCCGTCTGTGAACTTTGCCACCGTGTACTCTGACCTTTGTTCGGTCGATCCCGTGACAGGACAACCCAAGATGGCGGCACAGTTCAAGGTGGTTTATTAGACTATACCTTTAATTGACGTTATAATCGATCCAAAACAACCAAACATATTTCATTTCAGGTTAATATTAAAGGCACATGTATATGTACAATAACCTGTGAAAACAATTATTTCCCAGTGAAGTAATAGTGATGTGGTGGTTGTAATAATGATCTGACTTCTATACGTTGCATTGCGCAGATTCTGGAGGAAGTCGCACCCAAGCTGGATGAAGCCAGCCATAAATCTGCCCGGTTGGAGGAAAACTCATCAAAAAACAGAAACAAGAATATTCTAGCAGGTTTGACGGGAAAGCTTTCCAAGCAGCCCCTCTTTTGGATGACATAAACCTCAAGAAAAGTTAAACCGTGAGAAAATCATATTTCCAGAAAAGGGTAAGAATAACCTTAAGCTCTACCCCCCCCCCCCACCAAATGAATTTAGCAGAACATTAGGGTCTTCACACTCTGCAATCTTCAAGCCGTACATCTTTAACGATCTCACAACCAATTAAATCTTTTGTTTCAGCGGACAGGTGCAGACCGTATCTGTCGACGCCAGTGAATGGTTGTAATGACTACATCAATGCTGTCTTTCTACCGGTGAGCTATACTTTTTTACTTGTAAAAACATCTTAAGTTTCTTCAGCGCTCTGTTTTCATGCATTGCGTGATATATACCTTGTCTGTTGTAGAGATACAGAAAGAAGAGAGGCTTTGTCCTGACCCAGACACCTCTGCCGACAACAGTGGTGGACTTTTGGCGTCTGGTGTACGACCACGGCATCACTACCATCGTCATGTTAGACCTCGCCGACACAAAGGATAAGGTTAGCACGGCCTAGGCTGTAGTTACGTATATTCCCAGAAAAAAGGAGGTAGAAATAAAAATTTGTGCTGGTTATTTTGATCTCAACCGTAGGACAATAATGTTGAATACTGATATCAACTGAGTGAAGATATGACGTTGCTTTGGTGCACGAATCCTTCAGATTTGAGGTCCTCTTATAGACTAGTCTCAGATTATATACCTTTGTGAATGTAATGTCAGAAAGTATAAAAGTTAGAGCTGTATGTGAGTAGAAAGAAGTATTTTAGCACTTCATATTTTTGGCATAATTCATAAGGACACAAATTTAATGTCATTATAAATAACTAGTCGTTTCAATAAGAGATTCGCTTTAAAGTCAGGAAGTATAAAAGTTAGAGCTGTATGTGAGTGGAAAGAAGTATTTTAGTACTTCATATTTTTGGCATAATTCATAAGGACACAAATGTCATTATAAACAATGGTTGTTTCAGTAAGAGATTCGCTTCAAAGAGAGACGACATTGAAAAGCATTTGTGGGGAGTACGAATACAACCGATAATGGTCTAGTGATCTCAGCATACTTGAGGACCCATGCCAAGTATCCTTATCAGTGTACCAGTACACTTAGAAAAATGTCCGCAAATTTCAAATGTTCATGCATAATATCCTGTTTAATAGAACGTGGGTATATATTGGACAGACCGGAAGGAGACTTTTGGTCCATTTGATGTTGAAGTCACCGATGTCGACCAGAGAGAAGACTTCTCTGCCTGGTCGTACCAACTGACTTTCAAAGATGAGGTAGGCTAAACTAAAACTGTATTGTAATGCTCGGTTGAATGTTTCGTAACATCAAATATAGCGTGATAGGTTACCACAGTTTAATGTTCTTTTCTTCCAAAACAAAGTGTTTTACTGACATTTAGTATGTTGGCCTACCAGCATTCAAGCAGGGCTGTATACAGTAGACTGTCATGTGATTGTACTCTAGACGTTTTGTTGCCATGGAAGTGGCATGCTCGTAACTCTATGTGGGCTTTGTGGGATAACTGATTTTCATGGCTCGTGGTTTTAAACGCCAGATGGTGCAATATGTTAACATTGAGGTAAATAATTTGTAAATTTCAAACAAATTTTTGTTATAGTATAATATACTACATTATTATTATTATTGTTGTTGTTATTGTTATTATTACTGTTTTTGTTATTGTTATTATTATAAATGAATTTCAAAAATCCTTCAAAAAATTAAACTGGAAAGGTAAGATTACTGATAGATTAATAGGTGACTGTCGATATCGTCGCCTTATTTGGCTTTCATTTAAAACTGTTTAGGGGCCTCCGTGGCTCAGTCGGTTAGCGCAATAACCGAAGCTTTCCACCAATGCGGTCGCTGTGAGTTGAAGCCCAGCTCATGCTGGCTTCCTCTCCGGCTGTACGTGGGAAGATTTGCCAACAATCTGCGGATGGCCGTGTTTTTCCCTCGGGCTCTGCCCGTGTTCCTACCACAATAATGCTGGCCGCCGTCGTATAGGTGAAATATTCTTGAGTGTGGCGTAAAACACCAATCACATAAATAAATAAATAAATGATTGATATTGATGGTTTCTTTTTTTTAAATAATGATAACGGTGATAAATTATTTATTCATTTTCTTTTGGAATAATCTGTAATCGAGTTTTTATATTTTGTGCTGGTGCCTGTTGTTGATTTTTTGTCCTTTGCCAAACCACTGACTCTTTGTCTGTGTTTCCAGAAACCACATCAACGCATTAAGCAGTTCCGCTATAAGAAATGGCAACAGAAACCGTCCCCTGAATCCATACCGTCCTTTTTGACACTCCTGCAAAGCATAGCTATCTGGCAAAGGGAATCTGAAAATGCGCCTATTTTGGTACACTGCAGGTTAGTTCGTTATTACTGTGGAGAATACCGCATTCGCTGATCATGCTCAATAGATATATGCCGTGACTGATACGTTGGTCTCGACGGTTACATTTACCACCAGCTTAATTTCAACCGTCGTTAACACAACAGCAAGGTTCCTAGCGCCTACCTAGGATTGTTTTATGAAAGTTCACTGTAGTATTTACTTCAGTACAAATTTCATATTTCAAATTTAATACATGTATCCAAGCGTGTAGACCTGGTTTAACGGTTGCTACATTTAAGGCAAGCTACAGAAATTTAGAATGATTCAAATCGATTTATTATAAATCCACCGAAATCAGTATCTAGTGACTGGGGTGTTCAAGTAAAGGCCTAGATATTCTTTTGTTGGAATATGATAAGTAACACAAATTTCTGTCCTTAGGGACGGTGCGTCAAAGAGTGGTTTGTTCTGTGTGGCTTGGTCTGTACTAGAGAGGCTGAAGGTTGATCAGAACGTCAATATCTTACATACTGTCAAACAGATGAGGAGCAACAGGCCCGAGATTATTACCGATCTGGTAGGAAATGTGCAGATGGTGTAGTTTTGCTGTATTTAGTTCGTGGGTGTTTATGCCATATTAGATAATATTTCACGTACGGGTAAAGGAAGGCTTTGCGAGTCTGCGCTTCTCCTGTCGTTACCGTCGGATATAAAGCTAAACTATCGGTGGTGTTAAGGAACATGACAGTTAAAACATATATAATATCCCTTCTCGTTTGCTACAAAAAACGTGTGAAGGTCACATTAAATATGTTGTGGAAACGTATATAACTTTTCAATGAATTTCTTACAATTCACATGGAGAATTTATACTACATATAGGGCACGATAACTGTTTGATTAAAGCTACAATGTTTTCTATTTATTCTACGACTTTTCCCTTTAACTGATCATTATTATGTTTCAGAATCAGTATAGATTTCTGCACCAGATCGTGATCAACTATTTGGAGAGTTACCAAACCTACGCCAATTTCAATTAACATTTCCCCGGAGTTTTCCTGACTGATTCTGCAGTAAACCCTTGTTAAGTCTGACGTCACATTGACTGACACATTGATTTCCCAACCGCAAGCTACTGGATTACAACAGCCAAAATTTAGTTTCCTAAATAATGTATTCACATGCGCCTGGCAGAAGGGTTGTACACGTACCAAACACCAAGGCCTAGAAAAGAAAGCTTAGGCTTGTTGCTTTATTTATGTAGCTTTAGGAACTTTTCTATGACCACGAGCAGACCCTTTTTTCATGGATTATCTTGTACTGTTTCTTTCTTTGTGGTGCAAAACATGGGTTGAAGACAGGTCTTGCTTTAAAATGTACATATTTTCCCCAAAATCCTTATGACGTTACCATTTACCTGAAAGCCTACACATCTCTACGTTGTGTGAGTGATAGCAAGATAAAAGTATGTTTTACTACAAACTATTTGTTCTAATATTCCAGTACAATTATTTCTTTGGTGTGTTGCAGTATTAAATACTTCAGAATAAAGTTTTATGTTGCGTTAACAGGGTCTGTTCCTTAGCATCTCTCCCATAACGTTATATGTATTATGGCTTTACGCTTAAGCTTTTGGAAGTGTACATATTCTCAGAACAAAGCATAGTCCAGAATAAATATTTTCTCAGAGTATACATGTATCAAGAATATATATGTTTTCAGAGGATTTATATGTTTAATATTTACCAAGCTGTATTATGGAATTCTACTGAGTGTATTTTACTGCTTTTGTTTCTTTGTTGCACGAAAGTTGATATGGGTTAACGATTGTTTTGTTTTAAACAAACAGTGTAAACCATTGTCGAGGTAGATGCATTCCATTTAGAATGCACTTATGGCTGTTTCTTTTTACCCAAATGTCCATTAAACATTTTGCTTACTACACATGGTATACCTGCTTAGAGTAATCTTCAGTATTTCCATAACTTTATTTTGTTATCCGAGTTCAAAGCTTTGTAAATTTTGATCGCCTTGAAAAGGTAACGGACTTTATCTTTTTTACGCAAATTTAAATTGAACTGAAAACAATTTATACCTTAACATTACATATTTTGTAAAACCTGTTTGTGTTTTAGGATTGTTCTGCTCGACTGAATGTCGAATATCTTCTCCACATAAAAATAAAGAGTTTAGTTCATTTTGGGGCCTTTTTCTCGTTGCTTCTATTAATGTGTTATAGTCCAAAAAGAAAAATTGGGTTCAGCTAGCAAAATATATTTTTCTGTAAGCATGCACATGTAAATGTATTTTCTAGCGAATGAGACTTTTGCGTGTTCAGATGAATGAGACCCCGGCATGATCCAAAGGATAAGACTTCCTTAAGTTGTAGCGTATGAGAGTTTCGAGACATTCGTCTTCTCTAATCGATGCGAATTCCGCGCCACGCCGATTTTTCTCCGGTAACGAAAGCATAACTTTAATGTCAGAAAAGCGTTTTCATACACAAGACAGACACTGCGGGGGCAATGGAGCGGTTCAGGTGAACTTTATTCAGAGCTAAACATAAAGGTGTACAAAAAGTTTGCTGACGTTATCGTTGGCACGCGTTATCAATGTGGTCTATAAAACCCACCATACAATCAAAACATTCAAATGCATTCAGTTTGGCGACAAAAGGTAATGAAGGTTTTTTCAGATTCAGTCTTCCATGGCCTTTTTATTGATTATGCTGGCCAGGGGGTTAGCTCACCAGCGCGGCGTTTATGACCCGTGCCCCCCCCCCCCAACAATGCGATCGCTTTATGTTCAAATCGAGCTCATGCTGGCTTCCCTTCGGCCGTACATGGGAAGATCCGCCAGCGACCTGCGGATGGTCGTGGGTTTCACCCCAGCTTTGTTCGGTTTCCTCCCACCACAATGTTGGCCGCAGGCGTATAAGTGAAATATTTTTGAGTACCGAGTAAATACCAATCAAATAAATAAATAAATAAATAAATAAATACTCACTACACATTCACTATTTGGGATTTTAAACTTTAAGAAGAGGTTCAAGTAAATGAATACATTCCAATGGTAGTGGATACATGCGGGGAAACAGTGTGGGAACACATTTTTGTGTTTCTATTGAAGCCTTGAGAGTTTCTTTTCTCGACTGTTGACTTGTGACATTATGTGTGAGATTCCGGCAGATCAGTTGTGCAGTACTCACCTCCCCTCTGTGATACACAGTGATACACTGTGATACAAGCCGATAAGCAATTTCTGGCTGAAATTCATCTTTCAAACAGAGTTACCATTCATCTTTCTTCTGAAATTATATTATATGTAGCTGATAAAAATAACGGCGTGAAATATTTATTACTACCCATGGGTTTACTGTGCCTTTTTATGTTTTTTCTTTAAATACATGAGATAACATCACTTCCGTCAGATCTATAACATCTCAACTTTTTTGAAACAGATTTTATCTTACGAATTTCATCCTGTATATATAGCTGTGCCTTTGGCAAGACTTCATTAAAAAGGTGAACTGATAAGCAAACGTAGGTATATACCCCCTACACCCCTTCCTCTCCCACTACCATTGTAGTTCGTTTTATTCTTTTCATATTCAGGACCCATTTTCACAAAACTTCGTGAATCAATTTCTCGTTACCTCTCTTGTAAATTACTACCTCTTTCGTAAATCACTTCGAGCTGTAATCTTCGTGCTATAATCTAGACGACGTCATTTACAAGAAACGATACGAAAAATGTGACTCACGAAGTTTTGTGAAAGTGGCCCCTGACACATAACACGTGGCAAGTTGAATCGAACTGATGACGTATAGACACCACATACGGAGCCTATATGGGATGTGTATACTATGTATCACTCATGCATATTTATTGCATTTGGAAATTTATCTATTGTATAGAAAAATCTAAACAAGCAGCACAAGTTTTCTGTGTGTTTTACTGACATTTTCCGTTATCCATCTAATGCAAGAAAAAAGCTCGGCAATACAACTCTCGGTGTCATGCGCCTTTAAGATATATAGCACGGAGAATTAAAAATCATTTTCTCCATGATAAATATTACACCTTACTATACCGCACCATTTCTGGACATTTTACCATGAAGACGGAAGTTGACAGTTGACCTTATTTTCACAACTTTAGGACAGTTTGTGGAATATGTAATAATAGAGGGATATTGTGGTATTAAGCTATGGGTTTAAGCTTTAAAAAACGTAGGAGTCGGTTATTTCCTGTTCATATCTACGCGTTGACATTGCTCAAAACGCCCGGGCACACACACACGCTAAAAAGGTAGTCACACGCACAATACAGTGGTAGTAAAGTTAATTTTGCATGATACACATCCTGGTTATATGACGCTCAACGTCTGTTTTCTCCACACACGTTCGCTATTTCAGGCGGTGACAGGCTTAACGGATTCACTCTTTCTGTGAGAACCTCGTCCGGAGCTTACACTTTATGCTATAAAGACACCATCACCAGTGATACACGCCCAGGTGAAGTCATCAAACAGCAATGTACCAGCTCTGTTTAAGAAAATACGGTCAGCATTTCCTCGTCAACTACCTCAGCTCTTACACTTTGTGAAGAAGTCCTTGTTTATGGTAAGCACCTTTTTTAGTAGAGCAAATCTTACATGCACACCAAGCTTATGCAAGCTCCTCGATGATGTTCCACGTTCGACATTTACTTTGTTGTTTTGTACTGTTTCATCAACCGAGATGAAAAAATCCAGCCCTTATCTGCTTAAAACCATTTTTAAATGGGTAAAAAGGTTTAAACTATACGGTACTACAAATATTTTCGCCAAGGTGAGAATTGTTTAAGCCCAGATGAAAACTCAAATGATACCAAAGGCCTTGTTCTGGTTCGAAAGAGCCCAAAGAGGGCGCTTAAAATGAAAACACACAGGTAAATATACTCAGGTTAAGTTTCAGCGGTTTATGCCCCTAATTAATACGTAATAATTAATACGGTCGAAATATTTTTCATCACCATTTTAGTTTATGAATTCCTAATCAAGAATGAGTCTTCGTGTATCAAGTGACCTTCCACATGGATGAGAACTGTTTCCACCAAGTGTAAACTTTTCACGATTACCGAAATCATTGTAAAGGGTACAAGACCCAAAAAGGAAAATGGGACCTGTACGTTCAACTGCAATCTGAATATTGTCTATAACAATTACAAGATCGCCCGGCCGCCGGCGGAGTGGGGGTTGTATACAATCTGTTAGTTTGAGCTATCAGAATAATAGCTTGGTCAACATCTACAGTGGAACAGAAACAGATATAATTTGTTAAAAATGGACGAAATTTTACGAAAACTTATAAAAACAGAACAAAAACGGATACATTTTGTCGAGCAGAGACTAAACGACTCGAAACTTAAACCTGACCTGTAAGTGATAAGGTTAAAGTTATGTACCAAGTTTCAATTCATTGTGCTACAGCGTATTAAAAATATCCGCAACCATATTAACGTAGGTGTGGAAAACCGAGATTCCTATACCAACCAAAATGGGCGTTCCAGGTCAATAATGGCAAGACCAGTTTCCAAAAAACGACAAATAACAAAAATCTCCCAAGAACTAGGAAAATATATAAAATAAAAATTAGGACGGTTTCATGCAAAGAGAAACAGTCAACAGTTTTCAGTGATGACGAAAAGACCTAATGAATGATCTAAGGGTACGAATAAAATCAGTATCCAAATCGTATACTATGCCCCGGGCTAAGCGGAATTAGAGATAATTATAAAGTAGGCCCAGAAATTCTGATCTAAGCCCAGATCTGGACGGAAACATCCATAATGTTGTTTAAAATGTATGTACGAAACCCGAACTTAATCTGTAACTACACAAACTAACTGTCCAGCTTGGGGCCGCTGTCGCTGACAAAATGTTTATGCATTATCTGCAATGGGAGACTTTGGAAGCCATTTTACGAGGACTCATTTTATTGTTACTGTTGAATTTAGAGTGCCGTATCTGTAAGGGTATCAATAATCCTAGGTAAAAATAAACAACAACAAAGGGCTTGCTTAACTCCCAGACAGCGATAAGGCTCACATGAGATCAAAGAAACACGAAGACACTGAGATAAGATCAATACATAAAACTGAATAATGCACATGCATATATGTATGTATGCTTGAGTTTAACGTAGTACATTCATCACGTCCTTTCGTCAATAACGAAACCTGTTGACCGCTTCTCTTTGCATGAATAAAATATCTTTTATATTTTTATATTTTTTTAGTTCTTTGGTGGTTTGTGTTGTTTATCGTTTTTGGATCCTGGACTTGCGATTGCTGTGAAAGTGCCACCGCCTCTGAACGACATGCCTGAAATACCAGGCACGACACCTCACGCAGTCACATTATTCTGACACCTGTCCGACCAGTCCTGATTCATTGTTATAACTTTTCAGAGCTAAGAACCAAGTAAGGTAGCATCGAGTATCATTTTAAGTTTTTGGTCCGACCCGTCCTGGATTTGATCCCGGATCTACCGACCCCGAGGATAATATATAATCAAAGCAGTACAATGATATGCAGGAACGATACAAACAATAACAAAAATATACTTTCTCACGGAGATTACAAATCCGGTTGAAATACTAGACGTGTAAAGGTGAGTCTGTCCATAGAAATAGAAAAATCCACAACTGTTGTCAATTCTTGGAGTGAAGAGTAACTCTGGCGCCCAAGTGGCTATCGGTTGTAAGTACGGCACTCAGGCAATGATTTTGAAGGAAATCGCCTCCCCAATGCGAGGTGGTAGAGAGTGGCGTCCATAATGCCGCGCGAGGAAAGTAGATTTCAGTCATCGGGCTTGAACATGATGACCTCAGGTCAATGTCACTTTTAGTGTAAATTGGGATGAAAAGTACATAATCGCAAAGAAACAAAGAGCGAGTAACCTCAGAGACAAAGTCTCCAACAAGACAGCAAGTGGAAAAACAGTAGCTCAGAAATGTGCTACGAACAGCAAAAAGAGAGTAAAAATTGGACAATGTCATTTGACCCCGGGTTGAAACTTTGGTAGAAAATTCCAGGACTAATCTAACGTGATGCATAATGTTAACTATACCAGAGATGAGAGAATATGCACACGGTCAAATGGACTCTGGCGAAGCCGTTATATTACCTGGCCAATGAAGCGTCCGGTACGTAATGTGCACTGACTGTAAACAACTTTCATAGTATTGGAATTTTTTTTACCCCATGAAATGACTAGGATCTAATTGACTTCTTTCAAAAGAAGAAGTCAGTCTGGCTCTCTACGTGAAGTGAGGACCTCATCCAGGAACACCGGCGCTACCCAGAAGGTTCCCCACCCAGAGATGCCCATCACGGACGTGACTCCGACCCGAACACGAACTACAACACGGCGGCCCAGGAGGTGAACACGGACACCAACTACACCAGTCTGAACTGAAGTGTCTAAACACTGAAAGTGGGTGTTGGTGCAGACAACAAAAACTGGTTAAAATCAAAGCATAAATACCAGCAAAAAACCAGCTCCTGAATTTAGGAGCCGATTTGTTTCACAACGAACAGGGACATTAGGTATGAATGACAAACCTTAAGTGTGTGATTTGCAAATGTTTCGACAGCACAAACAGTGTTCAGAATATAACCAAAACCTCTATCAACATCACGTCTTAATTTAAGATTTCAAACGTGTCGATTTTACATATTCTAGAAGGGATGACTATGCAGGAAAAATTAACCAGGTCACCTTCAAGCAGAGCAATAAAGACAAGTTTTCTTTGCGTACAAATGTGATGACGTCACGAGCACATGCAGAAAGCAGTCTAATCCGCCAATGCTCTTTTTTAAAACACCCTTTTAAAGGCCTAATTCAACACGTCTTGCAATGGCTAGGCTCTGCGCGCCTTTGTGACTTGACCATGTACTTTACTATTAGCCACAAGGACACTGCTTGTTTAACTTATATCAAGCATACTTTTCGCTCTAAGTTCACAGCATTTTCTTCCCGGCTCCAAACGTAACAAATTCCACACTCTTGTATTGATGCATATCTCGTCTAGTCTAAGCCCCCAACACAAGGCCCTTACTGCCCTGTGTAGGGAGAATCCAGATCAAAACACTAACGTCAGCGGTATATTTTTAACTCTGCTGTCAGCTACTATTACGAATTTACGATCCCAGAATGCACCCATTTGTTACTTGGGAGGCTACTCCAGGGATGTAGCCACTGGATTCTCCGTGCTGAGAGTAGTCTGGAACGTCTGCGACTGTGTAGAGGAGATATGCATCAATACAAGTGTGTGGAATTTGTTACGTTTGGAGGCTAGAAGAAAATGTTATAGACTTCGTGCGAAAATGTATGCTTGCTCTGAGATAAAGTGGTGTTTCTCTGGATAATAATAAAGTACAGGATCAAGCTACAGAGATGCACAGGGTGTAGCCATGACTTCAAAACATTTTAGATTTTACCTTCGGGAACTGCGGACCGATTATACAAGGTTGGTTTGGACTTGTAAAAAGTCAAGTATTAAAATCGGATTCTATCGATTAGTTGGGACTTTGGGGGTTGAAATATGGCTACAATTAGCAAGTGTTAAAACAATTTCAACTTTTGGGGTCATAAACTATTGAACTTTTGAATTTTGACAAATGTCAAAACGACCTGTGTGAAATGGGCCTCGGGAAGCAAATACATTTTAGAGCTCGACCATCTTATATTTCGATTAAATCGTTATTAATCTACATAGTGTTTTACGAGTTATAATTAAATTTTGCTCAGTGTGAGTATTCAGTCTGGTCAATTATATATATGTAAATGAGTTGCATTTCGGATTTACGACTTACTTAACGGAACTGGCAGCAAGTAATGAATATTACTGGTAAACGTCGTAAAACCTGTTCTACTTTCGCTATCCAAGTTCAAATCTTTCACATGATTGCTGTTCTGTGGAAAACATTGAATAATTTGTGCGTCTAGTTGGTTTTGCAAAAGCAACCATATTCAGTGCTATGGCCAATGATTTTGCGTAGCCAGAGAACCACTACTCTCTCCAAACTCCTCACAGCACTATTTTAAGAAAATGCTCTAGATATATAAAATAAAGACCCGGACGAAGCGAAAGGCGGAGTTCTCAAAACAGTTGGCTCAGCCGTTTTTCTTGCATATATCTATAGCATTTTCGCAAAAAATATCAAACTATTTTATTTCCTTGCAAACACATCAGACATTTAGAGGAAAAGGTTAATATACAGATATTTTATTAAAATAATGTAGATATAACCCAAAACAACTTTGCCATGTAGTTCCAGTCCAGCGCCTTTTCTGAGGCGTTATACCACTGTAAGCAAAACAGGGGCCACAGACGATCACCAAAAGGTCAGATTTGATTAATCCCTGCCTGAAAGCATGAAACTTCCTCCTTTTTCTCTCCACCTCGTACACTGGATACGTGCAAAGAGATCGCGTAATATTGTTTGTGTGTGTGTGTGTGTGTGAACGTCGACATTAAACTTGATATGTTCTGTTTTTCATTTGAAAGAGATACAGGATATGGTTGACAACAACCTGTTCAACATTTATTTAGACGAGTATAAGTGTCACATAGAATGTTTTCCAGGTTATTGCGGGCTTCGTTCGTTTTGAGCGAGACACTGGTCTATGCTTCGTGGGTTAAACATTTTACTGATGTGATAGAATGTTATTTTAAAGACAGACAAGAATTGAAAAAAATTAAAAATTTACTATTTTTATGTGTATTTTGGGGGGGGGGGGATTTGTTCGGTGGATGCTTTGACGTGCATATATATAACCTACATTTTAAGGTGGTGAGCAATACTGTTATAGTATTTTCTTAAACCATGTTATCACTGAAATATTCTTGGATTCGGCGTAAAACACCAATCAAATAAATAAATTAATTAAATCATGTAATTAGTTTTCATTAATATGGAAGTATATCCTGCTAAAGCAAGTGACATAGCCGGTTTTGTGTCCTCAGCAAGCCCTCGACAAGGTGCGGCACTTTTTTCCAAGATGAGCAGAGGCCATCTAATCTCGTTACAAACAGACTTTAACGCGGCGGCCTCCTGAGTCACCACACTTAATCATCGTAACTAACGACTGCTGTATACAATAGCACCAAACCTTCAACCTCTTCTCACTAATCTTCGCACAGGGGCCCATCTTAAAAATGACAAAAATGACGTAAATAACGGGATATGTGTTTTCGCTTTAGTCAGTGTCCATAAATATTGTATAAATAATAATTTTAATAGTCACCAGGGATGACGTCATCGCTCCAGCAGCCGTTGCCGTTACTGTATTTGCTGATGCGGTGGGTTAATAAAGCGCCTTGTTTGTCTGTTTACAGGTGATGTACACCTTGAATTATTACGTAACAATATTACGTATGATGATTATTATTTTGATGATTCTTGTGTCAAGTTAAGTCATGAGTAATGGAGATTTTCAGATGATATCAATTCAGAGATCGAGCTATCTACTAGCGTGTTCGCATGTCGCGCGGGTTAAATTGCGAGAAGCCTAAATGTAGAATGGACCGACCCAAAACTGTTATCTTGATAGAAAATATTTTCTTGTAAGTTATAAGAAGCGAACACTATTAGCAGAGTAGCAATATTTCTTAAGCATTCCATTTATTATAGAGTAAATGGAATCCATATCTCCCATATATGGCAAACCTGTCATGTAGTAAAAATCTAAGGAAGCACATATATGCCATACTGACATGACATAAATGCCGTACATGTTTTGGGAATACTGGTAAAGATCTTAGAATATTATGGAAGGACTTATAGCAGTACAGGACAAGAGAAAACTCATATCCTTATGAATCTATGGAAGCACATAAGAGAATAACATCAAAAGACACTGGGAAGAGAAACCGCGGACGGAAACCTGGAAAGGGATGGGGATATTGCATCACAGACCAGTAATAACGAGCCTCAGGTGGACCTTAGTAAAACAGAACTGATCGATCAACAGAAGGAGCAAGTCCGACAACTGTTACGGGAAGAGGCCGACGCCTTTGCTCAGAATGGTGATGATGTGGAGTGCTCTCCAGAACTACAAATGGACATCAAACTGACGGACAACATCCCAGTCCAGAGGAACTACATTTCTATGCCCAGACCACTCGCTGTACAAAGAAGTTAATGAGTGGCTGTGTTACCTGATTCATCCAGGATTAATGCAGACGTCCAAATCCAACTACTCATCGCCAATGGTGTGTGTCAGAAAGAAGGATGGTGGACGTCGTCTTTGTATTGACTATCGCCAGATGAATCAGAGGTCAATCCAGGATCGACAATCACTGCCAAAAATACAGGATGTCCTTGACAGTTTGGGATGAAGTAGTTGGTTTAGTGTCATGGACCAGAGAAAGGCATAGCATCAAGGTTTCATGGCGGAGGAATGTAATCACCTGACAGTATTCGTCACCCCTTGGGGATTCTACCAGTTAAACAGGATCCCGTTCGGCCTGACAAACGCACCTACGGCTTTCGTGTGATAGGATATGGATCTTGCATACTCACTCAAGCTGAGAAGCGGTATCACTTTCACCCAGGAAAACTCGAGTTCCTGGCACTAAAGAGGGCCATAACGGAGCGATTCCGCGATTGTCTGTTTCACGCGCCTTCGTCTGAGGTATACAAGGTCAACAACCCGCTGACCTACATCTTGACAACAGCTCTAATAGACGCAACACGACACAAATGGGTAGCACTGCTGGCTGACTTCCGGTTCACAATAAAGTACAGACCTGGAGAAAAAAATGGCGATGCGAACGCGCTGTCCCGGATGCTCTTGCCTTTCGAAGCTGACATGAAGAACTTCACTGACGAGACCTCACAAAATGTTGTGAACGCAATCGTCACGTCACTTGAGGGACAGAAACAAGGCCTTCCGTGTACAGTGAGGGCCACGTTTGGGTATCGAATCGGACGACAGCATCAGAAAAACACCCGATGACGTGTCTCCAGAGGAACTGAAGGCCGCAAAGGAGAACGACCCAGGCATCGCCCAGGTGTTGAGGGCAAAGAAAAACAACAGGCGTAGGGACATAAGGAAAATCAAAAACAGATCGGTAAAGACATTAAGCTATTTGTGGAATCAGGTTGTCATCAATATCCATGGAATACTTTGCAGAAATACAGCGCTACCTGGTAGACAAACCCAACCTCAACTAGTGGTGCCATCAGTGTTTCGTGCCAGAATCATCCTAGAACTGCATGATGACATGGGTGACCTCGGAATGGAACGAGTGATGGACCTGATACGTTCAAGATTTTACTGGCCAAAGATACAGAGCGACATAGGGTGTGGTTGTGTCCGGAGCAAGAGGCCAGCGATTCAACGCCGAGCACCGACGAGCAGCATCAAAACCACAACCCCGTTCGAACTCATCTCCATAGACTTTCTCACTTGAAAAAGTCCATTGACGGATTCGAATACATCCTGGTAGTCATTGACCACATCACTAGGTTAAGCGTATACAACGACAAACAAGTGTGCAAAGACTGTGGCAGAAAAATTCTTTAATGACTTCACACTCAGGTACGGATTTCCAGCTCGCGTATATCAAGACCAAGGGGGCGAGTTTGAGAACGCTTTGTTCAGAGAACTCGAAAGGTACAATCAATTCATCCACTCCAGGACAACTCCCTGCCACCCGGAAGGAAATGGACAGGTTGAAAGATTCAACCGTACCTTAATTGGGTTAAGTGGGTTAATAAAACGCCTTGTTTGTCTGTTTACAGAACATTACTGACTTCTAGTTCCTCTTTACAACAGCCCAGATCAGAGCAACACTGGCACAACAACACTGTAGGAATGTGATACAGCAATATCTTGTCTAAAGGAAGGTATGTCCTTTTTTAATTTGCAGGTCGACATAGATACTAATTTAATTGGAAATGTAATTGTAACAGGTATCAGGCCCTATGCAACTGTATCTCACTTTTTAAGGTTTACACACGTTCACTCTTAAAGGCTAGCCCTAGAATTGTGGATGTGAGTGTTTCTAAGCTGAGGTTGCTGCCATATGGAAGAGTAATGTTAAGTCATTGCTGTAAGAATCTGCTCTTCACAATGACCATGTGAAGAGTAAGTCAGCCAATATAAACAAAAACATGAACCAGTCTATATAACTACCTTTTGTCTTTGAAAATATTCAGTTAAGATTACTCCACTGAACAACCGAAGACATGTAAGGATTTACCGATAAACTTTGAATGGTTGATTTTACACTTCTATTGCAAGAAATCCCAAAATGTGCGTCAATAGCGTGCTCTATGGACGGACATAAAAGGCTTCGTTTTTTAATTACCTTTTGTTAAATATGTAATTTAAAATTTACTGCATAGTTTAGTCCATGTTATGTCTGACAGTAAAATGCTTTTTTTAGTGTTCGTTGCATACGACTTTGGAAAACGGCTAGTTACGATCCTACCGTTCGTTTCTTTCGGTGTTTTAAATTTATATGATTTTGTATACAACCAGCCACATGACCAGACGGCATCCATGTTTGTGAGCAAGGGAAACACCAGATAGAACACTACGAAAAAAATAGGTAAAAATTCAACTTTTATACAACATCGTGGCATGCGATTTGTATAATATAATCCTGAAATGTGTCCAATTGTTTACGAGTGTGCTGTGAAGCTGCTGTGATTTTTGACCATGTGGAGTTGTGTGCTGTGTTATGTTAGGTGTAAGTGACATATATATAGTGTAATGGCACAGGTAGTTTAGACGTTCTAGTTTGTGCGGTTGCATAATATGTTACACAGTTACAAGGTAACGTAGGCACGTTATGAAGTAGTATAACAAGTGCGTTAGGGTGAATGTATGTTAATTCTATTGGTTATTGGATTGTTTTATGCAAAGTTTATTCCAAATGTCGCATGGGGACATCAGATAGCGTTGCTGCGTTGTAATAGCCAGAGGTAATAATTTCAATATTTTTCAAGTACCCTTTGGTTCCAAACGCCTCAGGTATTAGTTTCTTTTGACGCTGTTAGTTCTACAGTCTCTGTGGCTCTCTGCATATAGTTGTTACATGTAATACGGTTTTGGTAGATTGTTAGGAGCGGCGGCACCCTGTCGCATTGAGGACACTCGAATTTGGAATTCCGCCCCAGCTAGCATAATATTTGTATGGTATAACTGTTGATATAGATGTGAATGGAATTGTAGTTTATGTAAACCGGTCATATCACTATAATTGTCCTGTGGTATACATATAACTAACTGTAATCTGGTCATCCTGTTTGGTCCATTCAGGGTTGGTTTCTATGACTGCCACACATGCTGAAATAAACACCTGTCACCTATCATCACGAGCTGGTGTTCTGGTTCCTGCCTTATATTACAAGACAATAAGAGATAATAAAAAGGATATAATTAGGGACTAGTCTTGATATATTCTCTAGGTGTATAGAAGTCCAGGTTCTGATCTGCCCATTTTTTGCCAAATTTGGAATATCCATACTTATAAGGAAGTCAACACTTCACGCCAGTTGGCAGCTAGGACTCAAACGCAACTGAATACAACCTACAAATTGTTAAAAATTATACGTACATCTTTAAATTTCTATATTCACTTATTTTTTTTATTTGTGTTTTATGCCGCACTTGATTAGAATGTTTCACATACACGAAGCATTATGGTGGGAGAAAACCGTTCAGAGTCCAGAGGAAACCCAGGACTATCCGCATGTTGTTGGTATACCTGCAATGTCTTTGGCCGGAGAGGGAGTCAGCATGAGCTGGTCTTGAACCCAGTGACCGCACGATGAGAGGCCCCTGAGTTACTACGTTGCTAAATGTTCTACACTATAGGCTCTGACATGTAACTTTTATTATAATGTCTAACAAAGCCGTACAGACGACCATTATGTAAAGTCAAAAAGTGTAAAATTTTAAAAAAAGGTCTCACACGTTCCAATTTTTTTTACGAAAGTAGTGAGTGAGTTATGGTGTAACCATTTATATGTAGTTAGGGGAAGTAGGTTAATCTGTTTTTGAGTTTCTTACACTGTCTCCTATCAAAGCCATTTTGCTACGTGTGCTTACTTCTGTAATACATCCAGAAACCAGCTGATAATGGACCAAACTGTTTGATATGTTTTTACATTTACAGTTCATTACGCTCATCATTAAAGCAACAGCCGAACCAGAGAGATGACCTACATGGATGCGACCCCATGTCGTCACAGGTCAAACATGTGACACTGGCACCCGTCACATCATATGATGGTCAAGGAGGGCCCTCGTACAATGTTGAAATATGTAGTTATAGTAAATATTGAGTTTCTTATATTTATCTTAGAATATCTCCTATGTTGTCAGTTAAGCATGCACTTCTTATTGTGGTTAGTTAAAGTTGATCCAAAGAGTTTGGGTGAGATTTTATGTCATGATTATTTTGAGGCGATTACATGAAAACAGGCTCTTGTACAAGCTAAAGCAAATTCACTCAATAAATCAACCCAAATTGTTTGGGTCGAATTCATAAAAAAAAATGACTTGTCATTCTGGGTCACACTTGTGGGAATCAAAAAATTTGACTCCAGAATCCGACTCAAACATTATTGGTTGATTTCACCTGTCGACCCCAAATATGCATCATCTCACAAGGTGCGATCCAAAATATCTGGGGTAGACTCAGCCGAGCCAAACAAATTAACTAAGTTTTTTGGGGTCGCAAGGCAGTTGACTTGATTTGTTTGACTCGAGGCGATCCCAACACTGTAATAGAGAATACTAACTCTCATCTGACACTTTCACATAGCCTTTCCAAAAAGTCGTCTTTTTGTAATTTCCTTCATAAATAATTTTACTTTATGGCCCTGTAACCTAAGCAGAGTTCCTCATTCACGGAAAAGGTGACGATAAATTTGGTTATGAAGTTTTATGATCGTGATGCCAGCAGCATTGCGCAACAACCTGATCAGACTGAGAACTCATCGAAGTGTTTAAAAAGAGCGTTGGCAGAAAATATCTCTCTAAATGTGATCGTGATGTCATTACATTTGTGCTCACGGGCAAATTGAATTACTGCTGTTAATAAGGTTGGACTTGTTATTTTATTGTACAATCATATTTCCAGAATATGTCAAATAGATACGCATGAAATTTAATATTACGACGAGATTCTCATAAAGATTTTGGTGAAATTTTGAACACCAGTTAATGGTATGGAGAGACAAACAGAGCATCTTCAACTCGTGATCTTGTAGTACCAAATTTATTAAACGATATGAACGAGAGTTAAAAATATTTCGATAAAGAAACGATAAGTAAGACCCGAGTTTAGTAAAATTGATAGTACAGGATCACGAGGTCGAGACTCTTTATCCCATAAATGTAAAGTGGAACAAAAGTCCAAAATTGGGCCTCAAATCAGCTGAACTGATCTGTGTTAGACAAGGTCGAACAGAGGTGCGGATCGGTTTAAGTGACGTCAGCCATTCGTCTGCAGACCAAAGGGCAATATTTGCACACAAAATGAAATACATGCCACACAAAAGAGTTCAATTTTAGAACTCCCTTCATCCACACAAGCTTTTTCAGGATCTTTGAAATTATCATCTGTATAAACTCAGCAGCAGGTAATGGTTTCCAACAGTTTACCATCACATTTGTTGGACAGAAGAAAACTTTAAAGAGGTCACAAGAGAAAGAACTGGACGAGTGACGACGACACGAGTGCGTAGCCTGCACGTCATCTTGTGTGAGAAAGCAGCTGAAATGTAGATACACGTATGTATACCCGAGAAGAAAATCCAAGAACTTTAACGACAATATCAGTCTTACGAAACATAAGATAGAACTGATCATGAAATCTCCATATTGATGGCTACTTTCTACATATAGCTTAGGATGTTTTTGCTCAACCCGGCGCGTGAGTTGTTTTTGATGTCCTGATTTGTATCAATGGACAGTCGTGAGCCAATCGTTAACATTGCTCATATAAGACTGCATTTATACCACTTCCTTTATGCCATGTTCTGGGCCAAATTTATTGGATAAAAAGACGTAGACCATGGGTTGTCAGCGATAGGTAATGTCCCTGTTCTGTATGCAACTAACCGTCTTCTAAATCAGTACGAGGCACCTACGACTCAGAAAGAAACACGTTAATAATGCGCACATGGACACTTTTTTCCAGATGACGCCAATGTTTGGAATACGTGGACACTTCATGTTAGGCTGTCGTACTTAGTGTTCGTGTCCAGTCGGGATAAGCGGATCTTGTCGTACTCCTTCTCTGTGACAGCCTCATAGGGATTGTCGTCCTGGGCCGCCTTGTTGTTGTACGTGGTCGGGCAGGAATCACATCCGTGATTGGGTACCTCAGGCTGGGGAACCTCTTGGGTAGTGCCGGTGTTCCTGGATGAGGTGGCAGCTTCCTCTGAGGAACCAGACCGACGTCTTCTTCTGAAATAAACAATGTACCGACTAATTATTTCAGGGAGATAAATAGCCCAATAATGCCAGGCCATAAAATTATGCGTCAATTGGTTAACGTGTATGTTTATGGACCCCTCACTGGTCAAGCAGTGTAATGACTTTTCCAGACAGCCCACTTGACCTTGACCCTCCAGGTCGCGTATTCTCTGATCTCACAGTTTCTTGAGTCATAAACACAGGGTCCTTCGTACAGTTCAAATATTCGTGACTGTATGCGTAAATATTGATCAGATATGTAGCTAACAAACTTAATAAAATGTTACTGCTGTTATTGAATGGATAGCATGAATAACATATCACTAATATAAAAAAAATAGCATATAAAACACTTCACCAAAAATGAGCTGCAATTTCTTGAGACAAGGATCAGACCAATTATAAGGATTTAAAAGTATCAGAATAAGAAATAGAAATTGGAGGTTGCCCCGGACTTACACGACGAGAACCACGACTGTAATTATTACAGCAGTAACAACGACAACAGCCAAACAGCTAATTATCACAGCAGTATAGTCGATGACTTGTTCTGAAACAATAGCGGGAAAGACCTCATCAAATAGTTATGAATATTTATGTCTATCCGTTATAAACAAACATACTGGTTTATTTCTTCGAGGTTCCTAATAGTGAGGCTAACTTTGTTACAAACTAGAAAAAGAAAACACACGTAAATGTTTTTGATGTCAAAGGGAAAAGCAATGCTTCATGAAACAATTAATATCGTGCCGAAAATTGACTCATTTGCTTTATTTATATATTATAAGTAACACTGTAACACTTAACGACTTTTATTCCCCAGGTTATGGAACTGTGAGTCTTCCAACATATTTTCTACATGCCTGACATTTTATTATTGTTAGCGAAAATGGAATATCAGAGGAATTTCGTGAGCTATTTAAAATCAAGAGATGTTATGTTGATAATTCGTACAACAACTGCTAAATTGCGGTGACCGATTCTCACAGATTTTTGGTATAAAAATGTAATGAGCATTGATTTAGAATGCATGCTTTATGAAATGGGTATGCGCTGCTGGAATTTCTATGGCCTTGCCTTGGTTAGAAGTCGTTTAAACATAATTTCCGAATAAAATGATTCATGCCAGGGCGTCTTACTTCGTAAAATCCGCCATGATGTTTGGCACTTAGGATTGGAGGCCTTACAAGGATTTTGATGAATACGAAAACGGCTCAGGTGTGAAAATGGTATCGTGAGAAAGAGAAGATTAATAGTATCGCTGTTTTTCAAATTAATGTTTAATGTACGATAATTTGATAGAAATTTCTGAATTTTTTTTATGTGTGTATTAAGTAAATTACACTAGATTGGCCACGTTTGCCTCGCTATCGTAGTAAATTATGGGCAGGGCGTAGTAAATGGCGAAAGTTGCGGTCTGCACGTCAGCCATTTGAAACGTTGGATTTAGGGTAGTTGGCACGGCCTACTTTATGTCCACGTAATACAAGGCGATCGATTATGACGTTTGACATATGGTCCTGGAGGTCTACGACAGTCACAAGGAGTTAATTAGAAGGCACTACAGATAAAAATTAAGAGTTATTGAAGTACACAGTTACAAAAAAGGTTAGCACACCGAGGAAGAGCCTGTACTCTGACAGGTATAAAAATTCCAGCTCATATACCTGTCGTGACATTTTTAAACTTCCAAAAACTGTTCGCATGAACAAGCCGGCAAGAGTTATGCCTCTTGAAACTGCCTCTCACACGCGGTTTTGCTGATTCGGACGAGATATTTGCTGATTTGACTGCGTGTATATATATGTATATATATGAATAAAAGGATTTCACTACTTCGTGGTCGAACTGTAATATAATTCTTGGGATCTACTTTTCTCCTATTAGTGCTGATACATTAAAATAACTCATATCATTAGGTTTTCCTCCAAGTATTATACTGGAACCATTCAGAATGGGAATAGCTTTGATGTCTTTAATGGGATAAAAGGATAAAATGTTTGATTGGAGTATTGAGACTAAATCCATATTTCTGTAGTGGTGTCTCCAATTACCAGATGTAAATCTCGGTCTCATACGTTACCATATAAAACACATTTTTATCTCGGGGTTGATAGAGATTAACTTAGGGTTGACAGAGGAAAGCAAAGCCTGTATCCTTAATCTCTAAGTTACCTAAAATGGTTTAGAAAGAAAAGCCGCTACAGCTTGGTGGCAGCGGTGGTATTGACACTATAAAAAACTCCAAAGATACGAACTTTCATAAAAGACTTGCTGAATACACCAACAGTGCTTTATCGCCACAATGGATCAGCTAGCGGAAGTACGAGAGAACATTGACAGGGACGAGGAACCTTTCCGACAAGATAATATCAGGAGTCTTAGATCTCCAGGATCATCTCCGCATGAGACAGTTCGTCACGAAGCTCATTTATAGCAAAAAACAGTCGTCATCTACTATTAGAATTTTGTTTTGGGGAAACTTTGTGTTAGGAATAAATTAAGGTATTCTCCACAATATCCAGGATTACAGAATGGGAAAGAGATCATCAGGCTGACTACTTGTTTGCCCACCTTAGAGGTGCTGCAAGAAAACTAACCTGTACACTTACAGAAGAGAAACGGAGTGATTTTAATCGCCTTCTTGCAGTACTCGGAAGGATCGCAAGTTACCATCAAACTATTCGGAAACGAGGGGCTCTGTTAGATATAGGAATAGTTTATAGTATTATGTGTGTTAAAAAGATGAGAAATTTGGCGGGGGAAAGTCAAACATTGGCGCTTGAAGGGAAGGCATCCCAACCAGTCCGTCTCAGCCTTTTCTCACGCCGTGTTATTCTTTTTTTTTATATATGTACATGTATCCCGTGTCAAAGTGACCCTGAGCTAATCTGTCACAAACAGTCCAACAGCGATCCCAAATTTCGAACCGATTTTGTTTGAAAACGATAGGTTTGAGATTGAAAGTATTATCTTTTTACGATCCCACGTAAACTACAAATATGTCCACAGTCGTAACACCAGACGTTACACCATTATCTTCCCCCATGATATGGGGCGTAATAATTGTTCCTAAGTTATAGCCCCCTACCCATCCCTTCGCTTGTAACCAAAATTCCCTGTACACCCTCCATGTTTAAAGTGACATCTATCGGAATATTACAGCTAGATTTCTCACTACGGGTTTTTACACAGTTATCTGCCCTTGACCATGCGTAGTTACCTGCATTACAGCGCTCACCAGCGTAACCAGAACTGCATCCTCCCTCACAAGCACCAGTCGTAACATTACAGGTGGGAATGACACAGTTCTCACTGCAGGTAAATAAACAGTTACTTCCCCACTTTCCAGCGTCACATGCTAAAATGAAAACAAACAGATATTTACTCTAAAACTATCTGAGAACTAAGAGTTCCTACATGTATTTCAGAGTAAACTAAATATTAGATCTTAATATAGCCATCAACTTTACTACACATAAAGAAATGTAGGTGAATCTTAAATACAACTGATTTATTTATTTATTTGATTGATGTTTTACGTCGTGCTCAAGAATATTTCACTAATACGACGGAGGCCAGAGTTTTGGCGAGAGGAAATCGGGTAGGGCCCGGGGAAACCCACGACAATCTGCAGATTGCCAGCAGACATTCCCCCGTACGGCCGGGGAGGAAGCAATTGAATGAGAAATTGAATGCAGCCTTAAAGTTTAGCTCACGTTTGAGTCTGGCTATATATATGTATGGTAGTTTGATAAACCTGGGGTTTGATGAAATTCGCTCTATGGCCCGGTATCAACAAGTGCGGTAAGATTTAATACTGTTATCAAGGCAAGGTTAAATCTGTTGTGCTTTAAATGGAATCTGGTATTTAGATATAAACGTGTCTCAGGGTTTAATACAGACAGAGAGATATTATATTATCGGCGTTCCATTCATTGGAATGAATCAAGGCCAATACTAAAGACACAAAATGTAGGCACAGAAAAAAAGAGAATAGTTCATCACCAAAGACACAAAGTGGGGTGGAACACCGTGCAGCGGGTAATTCTGGTCATGCAACAGAACATCACAGAAAAGAAAAAGAAAAAAAACCTATTATATGCAAAGCAGCAATTCATGCAAAAACGCACAACCGCAAGTAGGCTAAACCAAAAGCATGCAGAGAGCATTTCTGGTCATGCAAGAGAACATCACAAAAGGAATGTTATACACAACCAGCATTTCATGCAAAAGACAGGGCTTAATATACATTTGAACAATCGGTGGTTTGTTCAGGAAACACATATACCTAACTAGACTTAGCAGTGATATGCTCTCTTTAAACAGAGGACTCTATAACCGTATTCTACTTTCTCCTAGTGATACTGTGACGTAGGACAGCTAATGAACTGAGTTTGGACTGATCAATGGAATCATCCGTATTATAAAGCCTTAGCTTTATGATAATGTCTGGAGGTATAATGCTATCCCTGCTCTTGTCTTCGGCATACAAAATGTCTTCTAAAGAAGAACATACACCGCTTCCGAGTCGTCTTAAAGAATCAGACTTCGATGCAAACTTATAATATTTCGCTTTTCATGGTCGACAATCAGCTTCGATGTTAGTCAAGAATATCAAGGGAGAAAAAAAAAACAAAAACAGTCCTGCTTATCTTAACGACGGTATTTTCTTTTTCGCCAAGGCTAATGAGATCACTGTCAACTCCCAAATGCTCAGGTGTTTCACATCGTATATCCGAAAATTGGATGTCTTTCGACAGATGTCTTTTCACGCAATAGGTGTCTTTCAGAAAGATTGTGTCTTTCAACAGAACGTATATCAGAAAATAGTATGTCTTTCAAAGAGCATGTACATGTATTTATTTATTTATTTGATTGTTATTTTACGCCGTGATCAAAAACATTTCATATACACGACAGCGCCCAGCGGTATGGGTGTGGGCGGGAGGGGGGAAACGGCCGAGACCGGGGAAAATTCACCACCATCCATGGGTTGCTGACGGACATTCTGACGTATGGCCGGGGGGAATCCATCAAGAGCTGGACTGGAAATCACAAACAACCGCACGGAATTCATAACCCGTTTTGTAATTTGTAAATTAACCATCTAACTATCTCTTATAAACGATGTTCGCCCATGGCTATTTGGTTTTACAAGTAATAACTTCATTTTGAAGAAAAATTCTAAAGGATACTGCAAACACTGTACTCACGTGTACATTGAAGTTCCGTGTATCCTGTGGCACAGCGGGGATTTCCCGACGGACATTCCCCAGTGACTCCGTCACAGACAGCTCCGCCATGACACTGACCACAGGTTTTCTCACAGTCCGGGCCATATCTGTAGGAGCTGCAGGCTGATCACACAAACAAATCAGTAGCGTTACTCGTCCAATTAATGCTTATGTAACAAGTTTACATATCGTTTTTGCATATATACATACATTAGTTTACATGGCGACTAAATTCCATGGAACGATTTCCGCCGACGGACATTCCCCAGTGACTCCGTCACAGACAGCTCCGCCATGACACTGACCACAGGTCAGTGTCATGGCGGAAAGGGGTCGTCGTTTCGACCAAGTAATTCTAACGGTGTAACATATTTTTTTGTACTATGTGCCGTTCGTTGTCCGTTTTCCCGGGATCTCTTGGACATGTTACATACATATATAAAATGTAAATCAGATGATTGCAGAAATGTTAAACCGCGTCGGTGGTCTATTGGTTAGAGCATCCGCCGCGAGGCCGGGAGATCCAGGCTTGTTACTGTCTTGCTTGGCGCTTAGCATTGAGAGGTTAGAGCAAGGAAACAGGACTGGTCGGCCCGGTGTCAGTATAATGTGACTGGGTGGGGTGTCATGTCTGGTGTCTTAGGCATGATTTTCCAGTAGCGGCAGTACTTAGGCGGCATGGACTCGCCCTGCTACAAGAAGACACTAGAAAGACTACTCACCGAGGATATGACTGAAACATTGCTAAGTACGCCGTTAAACCCCAAGCAATCACTCACTAACTCAGAAATGTTATCTTTAAGAGTCAAATCGGCATTGGAGGCGTGTCGTGAGATTAACGCTGTTTGGGCGAGACATGAGTGGGTGTTCTCGCAAACTAATAACACTAAAAAGACGTGATTTCCGGTAGTCGCTGTACTTTGGAATGTTGTAGTTGTTGTAGCAACTACCACTACTGTGCCAAAATCATCTCCAAAATCTATTTGGAAAGTCATTAGCGACGTTTAGGAAGGTCGCCATTGACGTTTTTAGTATACCATGGCGTCAAAATCAATAGATGAGTGTGTTTTTTGTATAGAACAGTTCTAGGATGTCAAAGAAAAAATGCAATAACCATCGTTGCATTCACTCTGAATGTTAAAGGCAGTAAAGTAGGTGAGTGATTTGGGCAGCGCTAAGCTGTTATCTTGTCTCAAGTTTATTCTCCACACAATGTGTGCTTACTATTAGATTTTATTTCTTTCTGTTGTCAGAGGTAATATTCATAAAAAGTCTTCAAAATCTGTTTGAACAGTTAAATTGTCACAATTCGCTGTGAAATATCCCGGCATACACCTTGACTGGTAGGCCTTATAGTCTGTCTGAACAGTGCCCTGATATATTGCCACAGGTCTTTTGTCCGTCAGCACAGAATCCACAGCTCCTGTTGGGCTTACAGACCAATCGGTGTGTCCCGGGGATAAAAGGTAAAGGAGGCCTCCGTGGCTCAGTCGGTTAGCGCGCAAGCGCAGCGCAATGACCCGAAGAGTCTCACCAATGCCGTCACTGTGAGTTAAAGTCCAGCTCATGTTGGCTAGCTCTCCCGCCGTACGTGGGAAGGTCTCTACCCGGTTTCCTCCCACCATAATGCGAGCCGCCGTCGTATAAGTGAAATATTCTTGAGTACGGCGTAAAACACCATTCAAATAAATAAATAAATAAAACGTAAAGGACAACAAATCAGGGTCGTATCACAGAGGCAACCATAACACTACAGTGGGATAGAAATTTTTACACGAAACATACATGTGTGCAAATATGTGCCTGTAAGTTTTAGAAGGTAAGCCTAAACGGCTCTTTGGGCGATAGCTTTTTGAAATGGTTAGGGTTATTCTTATTATTAATCACTTTTTGTGATACGCCTAGAGAGAGAATCACCAAATGAAAACTTCTCAAATATTCATGTGGTCTGAAACTTTGCATATCAAGCTGTAGCGTACAAGGTCAAGTGGCTGGAGGTGCATTTGTGGTCCGTTAATAACATCACATCTGCCTTCTGTACAAATCCGACTACAGTTCCCGGCACAGTTATCTACTCATGTCCATTTGAGCACGCTAGAGGACACAAATATAGTTAAATCGATTTCATTCAATTTGGTTACATCTACTCTGCAAGCATGATTCACTAAGCATCATGAAATTCTGTTATCCATGTTCCAGTAATCGGTATTAGGAAAGGGAGATGACATTCTTATAGCATGTCCGTGTGGAAAAAAATTTGGGAGAACTCGCTTGGCTATTTGTTTGCTAGTACTCACGTGTACGGCACGTTTTGTCTGTGTCCTCGTAACCAGCTGAACACCGGGGATTCCCTTCAGTAACGGGACATTCCCCTGACGTCTTGTTACACACATTCTCGTTGTAACAGTTACCACACGACTCTGGACAGTCCGCACCCCACAGTCCGTCGGCACATGCTGAAATTCAAAGGTAGTAAAACTAGGTCTTTAATTTCGTCATCGCAAAGGTGTTAAGCTCTCAAATTTGTTCTCTATGTATGTGCATACTTTGAATAACCAAAAGGCCATGTGTTAAAGGCGCAGTGACAAATCATAGTCATTGCAACAGTAACATCTGTAAACATAGCTAAAACACCCAATAAGATTTCAGTAGTACTGAACTATGCACGAGTAATCGCCATGTTTGAATTTGTTTTTGTTTTTTGTTTTTTTGTTTTTTGTTTTGTATATGATGCTTTACGCCGCACAAAAGAATATTTTACTTATACGACGGTGGCCAACAGGGCGGTGAGAGAGAAAAGGTCAGAGCCAGGGGGAAACCCACGACCATCCGCACGTTGCTGGTTGACCTTCCGACGTACGCTGTGCTGGAGTTGAATTCAGAAAGAAAGAATTTGTGATATCATATTTAAGGGTGGCGGCAGGTTAGAGAAGGTGTGCGATACCGCTGATGGAATTCCCTCTCCTTTTTGAACACGAAGATACAGGCCGTCACCACATTGTTACTGCTCGTTTTATAAGTGTTTTTAATAGTTGGGAAATGAAAAGTTTGACTACAAAGTTTTATTGAAGCGTTTATTGACGTCATGGACACAAGCTACTTTTTTTCTCATGATAACAAAACCAACACGAGTTGGGTCATATTCGGCAACTCTTATCGATAATACATTTCAAAATTTTCATCATAAAAGCATTATATCAGGCCAAATCCTTTCGAAATTAAGCGACCATTTTCCCTTTTTCCATACAGATAAATATTTTCCGGTATCCTTCTTGTGCTTATAAAACGAAAAAAATGTCCTTTCGTGGAACACACGAAGAAGAAAAATTGCAATTCAAAGAATGTCTAAAAAAGATTGATTGGACAGGTAGACGAACTGAATCAGATATAAACATAGCTGCACATGCATTTAGGTAGAGCATTAATGCAATATTCAATGACTGATTTGAACTTGTAACATGCACCACCTCAGAGTGGTCCATTCTAAAACCCTGGTTAAGCCCAGCAGTTTTAAAGTCAGCCCGACAAAAAAAACAGACTCTTTCGGCGATAAATAAAACATACAAAAATTTTACTACTTTAGCGCAATAAAAATACTACAGAAATAAATTAAATCACACATGAAGGTTGGAAAAACGCAAATAGTATATCAAAACAAATTTAACCACTATAGGGGCTTCATTGGCTCAGTCGGTTAGCCCGCTAACACAGTGCAATGAGCAATGACAGGGTTATATCGCAGCGCTGGCGCCCTAGCTGTCCTCCCCCCTCACGCACGGAAGCCCGTAATAATAAAAATAAATCGACCTTGGAGGAATATTAACGAGCTGTTGAATAGAAGGAAATCTTCCAAATTCCCAGCATAGTTTACTATTAAAACGTTTTATCTTCAAAACCTAGTACCTATTGCAAATGATTCAGTGATTCTTTTCACACAGAGACCTCTAATTTAGCCAAGTAATCGCATGGCCTTTCCTCTACCCTACGACGCCATGGGAAGGTCCCATTGAACACAACTGGCGTAAACCTGGCCACCTACCGCTCGTCCTTTCACCAGTTCGGCACTGCTTCTGTGTTGCATTTTTCTTGTTGGGTTGAAAGCTTTACATCCGCTACAAATTTCTACCCTAACGCCAACTGTAAGGTCATAATAAAATTCGAGCAAATTCTATCTCTCGTTACATATCAGGCTTCGACACGTTTCATGAACTAAGCATCCCGATGTAAGGCTCGTTAAAGTTTATCCTAGAAACTTATGCTCAGCTACGTCACCGATCTTCGCAGCCCTTGTTGCAAACAATAATGAAATATATCTGGTATTTAAGAGGATCAAATGTCGCCATCGAGTAGATATTACTTCAAAGAATGAACAACTTGCTACAACAGAATGTAAATCCTAGGATAAAATTTACAGGCAGAGTTGTACCCATAATGTTTTGGGTCATCAAGTAACCGAGATCTGGCTATAGTTGGCTTGAGTTTATTATGACTTAACAATGGGCGTTAGGGGTCGCAATTTGTACCGAGCCCTTATTTAGGCATTTAGAACTGTTGAATCTAGTCAGGTTAAATCAATTCCAGATTCTGCAATTTCTTCATAAAAGTACATATCATCATCGTCTTCTGCAGACAAATTTCCAAGATATCTTTGTAAATCTCTGTATTTTACAAAGTCCATATGAACTCCACAAGAAGCTCGGGGTTCAATCTGTTTCCTCCACTGTATCACTGGAACCTCTCCTACAACTCTACAACAGTAACAGGACCTAGGCTATGGAATACATTACCAATCTAACTTAAACACATCGAATCGCAATCTTTATATAAATCCCTATTGAAACAATATCTTTTCTGTGGAGAAAAATGTTTTGTTTCAATATAAAATTTCTACTATTATGTCGCCAAGAGTAGAACGTGTATTTATTTTATTCACCTGTTTAAAATTAGACACTAACATATTGTATAATTAATTATGTATTTACATCTCATAAATCTTATTGTGATAAAATTGGTTTTGTATTTTTCTCAGAGATATAATCAGCCCTATGGGGTTTTATTCCCGCCAGTAGTTTTTCTTGGTACCATTGTGCTATGTGATACGTCATAAGAAAATTATGTAAATTACTGTATTACAAATCGCCTGTAACATTAACTGGTGAATAAATATATACATATATACATATACCAATTTGGCAGCAAAATTGGGCGTTTTAGAGGTGAGTTTCATACAGGCAGAAAGTGATTCCCCGTTTTCATGCAAATTTTCACGGTCTAAATCGTTTCTGATTTCACTCAAGCTTTACACGTAGCTGCGTCATTATGTTTTTAAGCGGCGTTTTATTCAAATGTGCTGATTAGAGCATAATCTTAAATCTCACAAGTCATGGTGAGTATGTGAGACCTCAGATAAAGTTCGAAGGTCACTTCATTCTATGTATATGTTTTGCATATTTAATGACGTGAATGATTATTGGTAATGTAACTATACTTGGTATTTAGTAAAAATTGGTGTTATAGTTAATTTTGTTCAAATGCGGACTGTTCCGGTTGATCAAATTTTTCGAGCAAATATTGGCACAATATATCCTAGAAGTATCTGAGACATCGAGCCGAAGTCATTAAAAGAATAAACATTGCTAGATGTTTTTTAAAAAATATTTTTTTCAAGACCGATAAACTGAGTTTCGTAAAGATTGGTATTTTCTAAGCGTTTATCTACCCTTGATGTCCCCCTAGTGCACGATGTCATAGTGGCGGTGTGCAATTCTGTGCAGCAATGAACTGTGCTAACAACACACCGAATTACAATGGGATTGGTTTTTATGCCATACCATCGGACCCCTCCATGGTACGAACATTTATAAATGCCACGCGAGTGCTTGTTCGAAGCGAACAAGCACTCTAAATTATGCTCTGTCCATTGTGAAAAAGCATATTTCTTAATCCGACTGGTAAAAAATGCCACTCAAAACCGGATATACTACAATTATGTCACGTTTGCTTGGCACACTAGTGCCATTCAAGAGCAGACAAGCGATGTGCGATATTCTTCACGGGATTTTTGGTGATAAATGTATTTTTGTTTTCTACAAGTAAAACTACTCATCAGATCAATTTTTGTTTGCATCATGTGTTTTTTATATTATAGGTATATCATTCAGTTAAGTAAAGGTGAAATTGAACCGGGACAGTTCACCATTGGGCTCAGGTCTAGTTTGAAAGCCAACCGGATCCAAGCCGAAGTTTTGCATATTTTATAATTTTCTTGATTCTGATTGGTTCCTGAGTCAGACATCTTGTGATTTGAAAACTAATTACAGGAGAATCATAACGTTCAGGTTACATTGCGGATATGAAGGGTTAGATCGAGTTCTAAAATCGGACCCACAAGTACATAAATTTTGCATATTTAGATGGAAATAGTGGGTTTCATGGACCGTTGGTCTTTATGAGCTAACTTATTTAAATATTGTCGAGACTTTTATGTGATATATTTGTGTGTGTGCATGCTGGCCAATTTTGTGAAACGTGAGAGTAAGTTTACATTTCAGTACATGAGTTTTGCACATTACTCAGCTTTGACTATTCTGATTGGTCATTCTTTTACTCGCAATAATCCAATAACTGCGGAATTTTCAAATATCAGAGGGCAATGATGAATCTCATAGGTTATATTGAGTATGTATTTTGGTGAATCAAATGTTTAAAATTCTTTGCTTTATCCTCTGAATATATTTGGATATACATGCATGGTGTGCTGTATAATTATCAAAACTAAGGTTGGTGAGGACATTCATACTGGCTCAATATCGTTTGTTCCATCTTGTGTATACTTTATATATGCCTTGTTATGCATTAAGAGGAAAAATATTACTTCTTATTTTAACTCATCTGTTGTGTTGTGATGCAGAAAGCTGGCAGACTTATTTGTATCAAATTATTTATTCTGTGTGACCCTAAAAGTCTGGGATGGTGCGACCATAAAATTTTGAAACAGGCCTACCAAACTGTTTGGTTCGGGGTAATCCTAGTGTGGGGACGGTCAGCCGAAATAGTTTGGGTCGGGATAATCCTAGTGTGGGGAAGGTCAGCCCAAATAGTTTGGGTCGGGATAATCCTAGTGTGGGGAAGGTCAGCCCAAATAGTTTGGGTCGGGGTCATTAGTTTGGGTCAGGGCAACCCTAGAGATTTGGCACGAAATTCGACTACTTTCTGTTAGGCACGTCATGTCTACGGTCAAAACTGACCAGATTTGCTTGGATCGAACCCATCCAGTCGCTGTAAGGGTGAGGTATTTGAAAAGAAAACATCGACAGAAAGGTGAATAATATTGAAACACTACATGCCATCAAAAGTTGTTTGGAATCTGCTTACGGTCTGAACAACGGTAGCCTTCGTATCCAGCCTGGCATCGGACCCCGTTAACCACGAAACACTCTCCCGTCTGTTTAGCACAATTCCAGTAGCAGTTTCCACATCGGTTCTTACAATGTTCACCATAACGACCTGGGACACATTCTGTAATAACCAAGGTGCCAAGTGATATTAAAATCAGTCTTCGGATAAGTCGCTGATACAAGTCTATGATATAAAACCAACAAAGCTTTGATGATCAGAGACAACCATGAAAAGAATTTACAAAACGAAAGTAAATGCTTACTTACCACACAAGTATTGTTTTAAAAACAAACGTCAACGCAAACAATAACCAGAGTTTTTTCTCTTTTTTTTTCACACGAGGAATCAGTAAACACCTAAATGGGCATAGGCATTTTTTATAACGTGCTTGGTAACTGTGTTAATTGAGTTTTAATCTGATAAACCTTACAAGGCCGTGGCATACGCCACTTCAGAAAGGAACGGGAAACACTATGTCGCGTTATCTGTACCTATACTGTTCAGTGTTAGAGGCGAGACATTCCTTTGTCATGCGAAGTGAGGCGCCGCTTATTATTACAACCAATGGCCACACAATGTGGCTACTGGTTTAGACCTTTAGACCCTAGATGTATTCCACTATCCCTTTCTCGCTGAAAAAGGCTTTCAAGTATATCCCAATTGTCTCCTAATTCGAAGGAAAACAGCTGATGTAACATTACTTCTACATGTCAAAATTTTGAACTATGATCCTTGATCAGCTAAAATTGAAAGCATGGCAGACCATTCGATTTCTTCTTCGTGAACGTTTTTGCTTACTTTGAACTGCGATATCTCGGTTATCCTACATCAGAAAAATAGAAAGTGACTGTGTTTCGAGCTTTAAATGGGATTCTTTATCGATACATATACACATTTCGT
The DNA here is from genome assembly GCA_016165875.1 of Acanthopleura granulata. Lineage (NCBI taxonomy): Eukaryota > Metazoa > Mollusca > Polyplacophora > Chitonida > Chitonidae > Acanthopleura > Acanthopleura granulata. The sequence continues at coordinate 184,049 of JABBOT010000059.1, read as the reverse complement.
CTAGTGTTGTGTTTTCTTATAATTATTTCTTTGGTGGCTGGCTTTCACAAGAACATTTCGTTCATACGGCAGTGGCATATTTTAGCATGCACCGAACCGGAGTGGTAGAAGTAAACAATAGGCCTTTGGTAAACAAATGACGAACTCCTCTACACGTGACGCACAGATGTATGCCATACAAACAGAACCAGTGGTCTTCAACAAACAAAGTGTAAGGCGGCATGGATGTCTCTACTCGTGATATTAGAAGCTTATTGATATCAGCGGCAAGACAACAGGATAGCAGTTTGGGGGACATGGCCGAGATGTAATGTCACTTTAGTTTTCCTTTGATATAGATGTAACATATTCGTACTGGAGGGATTGCACAGTCATGTAATGTATATAGTTACCAGAAAATGCCACTTTTGATAAATACTCGTTTAATGTATCGGCAAAAATAAATGTTTGCATGCAAAAAGAAAAAAAAACCGTCTTGATCTTGCCATATTTGATGTCTACTTTATGTGTATTAGCTCTGCTATGCAACTGGACCATATCAGGGTTATTAGAGTCTTCATATCACCTGCACATCTTTTCCCCGTGGCGTCACATCTGAGGCAGGCTGTAGTGGTCGCACATTGTCTCTCACACATCTCGCCGTACCAGCCGTCGTCACACACTAGGGTGTAATCACAATACAAAAATGTGTGAAGGTAATGGTGAAAAGCGAAACTTGGTTCTAAGGTTTGACCAGATACTGAATAATCAATCTCTTATACGGTATAAACCTTACACTGACTCAGATGTAAACATTAGGGTAAAACGTGGATCATACTTTAATAAGTACCTGTACAAACATCTGCCCCTCGATATCACGATTACAGAAACAGCCGAGGACTGGTTTTCTGACATGTTACCAACCGAATTTCGTCCTATGTTTCTGGGTGGGACTGGTATTATTGTTTGTGTCAGAAATGAGTAATGAATTTTTTTCTTGTTGATCATTTGTATTAGAAGGTCGGACCTGACGCTGAGGGTCTGTTGTACTCCGCTATAATTTCATCGGGGCCTCCGTGGCTCAGTTGGTTAGCGCGCTATCGCAGCGCAATGACCCAGATTGCCTCCCATCACTGAGGTCGCTGTGAGTTCAAGTCCAGCTCATGCTGACTTCATCTCGGGTCGTACGTGGGAAGGTCTGCCAGCAACCTGCGGATGGTCGTGGCTTTCCACCGGGCTCTGTCCGGTTTCTTCCCGGACCATAATGCTCCTCCCACACCATAATGCTGGCCACCGTGGTATAAGTGAAATATTCTTTAGTACAACGTAACACACCAATCAAATAAATAAATAAATATAATTTCACCAGACATCTAATTAGGTTGTACGATACACTGGGATCATGCCATCTGACTAGCGATCTGAGGTTTATGAATTGTATTGTTCCCTAACATAATACCATCAGATTCCAGGACTGACATTTATAAGTTATATTATACTCTGACATAATACCACCAGACACCCCATTTGACGTTCATCGGTTATATTATACCTTGGCATAAAGTCACATGTGCCAGACACCCTATTTGAAAAGCGATTATACGGAGACAATACATTTATTTATTTATTTATTTACTTATTTGATTGGTGTTTTACGCCGTACTCAAGAATATTTCACTTATACGACGGCGGCCAGCATGTTGGTGGGATGAAACAGGGCAGAGCCTGGGGAAACCGACGACCCACAGGCTGCTGACAGACCTTCTCACGTACGGAGGAAGCTAGCATAGGCTGGACTTGAACTGATAGCTAACGCATTGGTGGCTGGTTTGCGGGTGCTACTATACCGATGAGCTAAATCCACTGAAAATAAGTCGAATATTGCAAACATTATAATGCACGATCGGTCTGTCATCAATGGAGACAGGTAAGCCATAAACTGTTGTTTTCTGAACTTTCTAGCCCCTGTCCAATCGTCTGCCTTCACGTCACAAAACCCCTCCCATCGCAGTGAAATAATGCGATGGCTCAAGTCCTCTCTGCAGTTCTGTCGTTCGACATTCATAGTGAACCATGTTCCTTGTCCCAGAGATGGTCAAAGTACCTGCAGCGATGGCCGCAGGTATATGTTGGGTGTGGTGTTAGTAACACAGGTGTGGTGTTCAAGTCCGCTACCGCTTTTATAATTTACAATGTATGCTTCCTTTTAGGTGTTAAAGTTACATTTTTAGTAGTAGTCATCACGAACAAAATACATTTTATGTCGAGTCTATCCGGGATGTCATCATTTTAATGCTGTCTCGCGCCTTTTTTTTCTTTATTTTTTTTGTAGTCAAGGATGCATGTGCCGGGCAACAGCAACGATTGTCAGAAATGTACGAGTCAGAACTTTTTCTTGAACTCATTTTCCAAAGAGTTCTCAGACAATTAATTAGCAACCATTCTTAAGTGAAATAACCAAATAATACAACAAAATAATGGTCTTAAAACTATAACCCTGCCATGTAATAACCTGGCCTCTTCTGATCGTAAAAATACATATAATTTAACTGAACTGAAGATTTATGGTTATTGATCGTTCTAACTGGCTGTACCTGGTCCAGTCCCCCACCACCCAGTGGCCTGACTGGCTTGTCAGTGACCTGACACTTATCAGGGCGTATACCAAAGCTACACACTGGTAAAACTTCTAGTATGTAGATTTCTGGTATGCTCGTTTTTGCTCTGCTAAGGAAAATTACCATAAAGAAGGACCTCACAAAGTGTGAGATATGTGCCAGATGATAAGGAGATCTTGACCGTATTTCCTAGAACTGGACTGGTACAATGCTGAGTGATGATGTCCCCAGGGCCATTAGCACTGGTAGTGGAATCCTGATAGCATGTAGTGTAAGGCCCGGTCGAGTTTCCCACAGACAGAGTAAAGTTGTTCAGTCTTGCTCCGCCTGAAATAGTGAAAAGAGAAGCTGATCATGTCTCGAACAGAACATGTACCAGTATTGGCATTCCCGCTACTGTGTGGTTCAGTAAGCACGATTACCGATTTAACATAACGTACGCCACCAGTCTTTTTGTCCCTGATTTTAAGGACGTCGGACGTTGCCATGAAACAATGAGTAGTTATAAACATGAAATAACGGAAATGCATGTGTATTATTTAGACTTGTGTGGACTTAGGTCTTGTCATCTCCCAAAATGTCAGTGGCACTTTTTGACATTACCCAATGGTTAACCCACCAAAGTTCAATTTGTTCCACCTGAGAACCCCTTTTATTCTCTCCCTTTTCACGAATGTACTGATATTCGGTCATCACCCTACCATTCCTCCACACAATCAACTCTCCATTTTCGCAGCTTTAACCACATGAACTTCAACTCTGTTGATCTCAGTGATGACGAATAAAGCATAATAAACACTGATGTCAACGGTTTCGAAAATATCCACTGGGACGGCATCACTGCTAAACAATGGAAATACCATTATGAAGATGGATTAAAAGAAAAATTAAATTACTTAGATACAGGTTGTGAAAATCAGTTTTTTGTTTTCATCTTAAAGTTCGCAGCTTGAGAAAGCATTTTGATGAAGTCATCAGCTATCTCCGAAATTTAGATCAGGATTTTACCGCGATAGGTCTTTCTGAAATGTGGTTAAACCAAGCCACCGAATCCTGATATAACGTTTCCGGCTACTTTTCCATTCCATCTACCAGAAAGCATAAACAAATGGCCGGTGGTGTGGTTTATATGTTAAAGAATCTATCCGAAGTGTGAAAGTAATAGCTGATTTATGTTTTAATAATCAAACGGGTGCTCATGAATCTTTGTTTATTAAATTTAGTGTAATCAATATGGCTTACATTACTGGAGTTATCTATCGTCCCCGTGAGGAAATGTTACTGTATTCAATGAACACCTGACATCGTTAATAAGCACAGTCCCAACAGGTAAAAATTGCTTTCGGATGGGCGATTTTAATGTCGATCTCTTTTCAATCAGAATCATATACCCCAACTCAAATATTCTTGGACAATCTTAAATGCAAATACATTTTCCCTGTGATGACCAAAAAAACCCGTACTGACAACAGTTTGGCAACCTTAATAGACAACATCTTCATTAATGTCAGCGAGCAAAACGTATTACCCGGAATTTTGCTGAAGGATATCTCGGATCATTTTCCCATTTTTCATGTTTTCGAAACGTTTGTTCAGCCTGAGTAATTACCCCAAATTTCCTATCCTCCATATACTGTTACTGTTGTAAAGGACATGGAGAACATTAAGAGGGATGAAAATTTTACAATGGATGAGCCCAGCGGAACTCTTGACATATTCGTGGGTGGCTAAATTACTTAATCTACATGATACAAATTTCCCTACCGTAATCATTAAAACCAATAAACCTAAAATTCATGGGCAACAGGTATCACGCGGCCTGCTACAATCTGTCTACATAAAGGAATAACTTACACAGAAAAGACCTCATATCGCCGAATCCTTGTGCACGAACGAAATATAGATCATACAGAGATAAGCTTAACAGCCTACTTCGCTTATGTAAGAAAACGTTCTTAGAAAACAAATTCTACGAAGTTCACAACGACATTAAGGGGACAGGAAGAGTACATAACCAATAGTTTGGTAAGAAAAGAACAAAATTGCTTCCTCACATATTTGAAATAAACAAGATGGATACATGCGATGAGCAGCTTAATGCAGACAACTTTAACAACTATTTTACATCCATAGCTTCCAACCTCGAGAATAATATACCATGTACCCAGACTTCTTTACATGAGACTCCCACTGAGCCAATCTCCAAAGAATTCTACTTTGATTCAGTGTTCACAGAAATGGTGACCTCGATTATATACAACTGTAAATCATCTCCGGGAAAAGATGGCATTTCTACGTCTTTGTTCAAATTAGCTTCTAACGCCATTGCTGATCCGCTGGCACATATTGTTAATTAGTCAATGTTAACTCTCCACTTTCCTAATTCGCTAAAATAGCCACAGTTACATCAGTTTAGAAATCAGGAAATTACAAAAAACAAAACATTATCGACCAATTTTAGTCCTGTCTAGTATCAGTAAAATGTTCACAAAAGTGTCAGCAAATCTGATCACAGATTTTCTTAAAAGCAACAATATTACAACTCATCATCAGTATGGGTTTCGATCAAATCATTCCACAATGCATGTCTCAGGTGTCCTCTGTGACACACTGGTTGCTACCAAAAAAAGGAAAGAATTTAACATAGTAACGTTCCTTGATCTATCGAACTCATTCCACACTGTGAATCGCAACATCTTACTCGACAAACTGAAGCATTCTGCATTCCGTGGAACGTGTAATAATTGGCTGGGAAGTTATTTATCAAATGTCGACTAATGTCCGACGATGTCCTGTCATGCCATAAAGCAATCTCACACCGCGCCCAAAGTGCTATATTTTGGGGCCATCACTTTTTAAAATCTACATTAATGACATAACTGCAGCAACCAGTCAATAAGTAAAAATAAGTAAAATTTATCTTGTTTCCGGATGATACTAGTGGCCACATCTTTTCCAAATGTCAATGTCGTGCAATAAACGCTTTGAAATTTGAATTAACTAAAGTCCAACAGCTTGTAACTTTCAGCCAATCGCCTATCACTTAATATCGGTAAAACTAAGTACTTGCTAATATTAGTAAATGACATACACATGCGCCCCCATTTTATTAAACAACAGTGAACTTATCTCTATTTCGGAATTTCAATTTCTTGGAATTGTCTTTAATAACAAGCTTACATGGGTCTCTCATATGACGCACATCTTCAAGAAGGTATTCAGAAACCTGGGGATCAAAAACTACATAAAATGATCACTAACAAAAATGCTTTGCTTACATAATACTACTGACTGATTCACTCTTATTTAACATAAGCAAATTCTTTGTGGGGAAATACCTATCTAAGTCATCTCAACCCTCTAGAAATTCTCCACAAACGATCCATTCCCGTCATCACCTCTGGTAAGACAGAACATACACCTTCAAATCATTAAGAATTCTTTCTCTGTCGTGTATTAGTCAATACTCCTGTCGTCCAATAACACAAAATTTACGTTTCATCCCTATCGACTACCTTAAACTATCCGACTGTTCTTTCAAAAACAAGTCACATGTTCACGCTACTCAACCAGGGCGCAGCCATCAGATCTACATAAACCTTTCTTGAAAAGTAATATTTCCTACCACACACTTAGAGTAGCCGCTCCCCGTCACTGGAACAACCTGCCAATTAACTTAAAACCTGTTGATTCTATTTCACTGTTTGAATCAAGACGCAGGGAGTTTTAACTGAGAGATTATAAGCCCTTGGACACCTATCATACCTTTCGAAGAACATATATGGCCTTTCTTATTTAGTTACGTGTTATTGGTATTTTGTGGTTTATTGTGGATCTGTTTTCTCCCTATATTTTTTTCTCAATTGTTGTTGTTTAGGCTCTGGTTTAAGTCGCAGCTCCAGATAATAAAGTCGTGAAAGGTGACGTAGATAAGCAGGTCGTCTGTGTGTGTTGTCATCAAACCGGGGACTGAATCTGAGCATTTCAAGTACGTCCCTGCCAAACCCAGACCAAAATAAGTAAATAATACATATCGTTTGGCGATGGTCTGTGTTAGCTGTGCTTGCGAGAAAACTGCACCAGTGGTTAACAGTTCGTACGAAGCCAGTTACCTATAATACCTAGGACGCGAACATACCCTTCCCCGATTCAAGATAAAGATACTAGATGTTAGACGATGACAATACCTTTTTACCAGAGGCATATCTCTTCACAGCAGGTAATCCCCTTCAACGCGTTAATTCCCCTTTTCACGGAGAACTAAGAAAACTTCACAAATTTAAGGTAATTACAGTTGAAAATTGGTTTTCATCTTAAACCGTAAGGAAAGATAAGAAAATGGAGAATCAAATCGCGAACCTGAGGGAATCTAGTATATCCTTCATTTCTATTCTAGTTTTATACCAAATCTCGCGCTATATGTCCTCCCTGGCCTGTATCTCGGCGCTATGTTCTGTTTTTTAGTTATGCCCACAAAAGAAAAATTTTAGGGTTATCCCTTCTAAACGGTTCTGTACTTATCACAGTTCGACACCCTATGTGGCAAGCCGATCAGATATCTCTTCTGTATTATACACGTTTGCAGAAAGAACACGTTTGTGCTAACATTGTCCCGCTTTTCAGGTAACATATAGTTACCATTTACGCTATTGCCGAAGATTTCCCACCACTGACGAAAAATACAACAACGGTGATATTTGGGGTTTACACACCCCAACCCCCGCGCTCCTCCAACGACTGTTCCTGTGTAACTCCTTTCTCGTTTTGAGATGTGTCTTTGTTCATTGAGCGCGCAATTATTAACTATTAAAATTTAAAATTTAACAAAGCACACATTCAGACCTTTGGCCTGGAACACACTGTTACAGGTGAAACCTCACTATGAGTTTGACAAGTGACTCGTGTTGAGTATATACTTCATGTAATATCTGACTGACATATGCTTTGTACCGGCTTTTTGTTCTAACGTTACATCATAGGTAAGTGCTGAAACAAACATGGAATGGTAAAGTGGCACGAAATGTAAATTCCTCATACCCCATGCAATCGCACGCACAACATACACACGCGGTCAGACACAAGCGAATCCACTACAGACAGATAAACAGAACACAACAAGAAAGGACAGACATTCCACGATATAGTTCTCAAACGATTCTACCAGTCCAACAAGTGAATTTGTAAGTCCTGCATAAAAGGCTAGGAAAATACTTTGAATTTTGACTGATGTCTGCTTTATATATATGTTTGAGGTAACAACACCGGGGTACGACTTACATTCTTTATTATCATCACAACCTCCAATTCTGTTGTAGATGGTGAACCTGTAGATCCAGTATGGCTTATCCAGTGTGACCATCCAGTACTGACCGGGCCCATTGTTAGTGTGAGTACATGGGGTGTTTACCAGATCATGACCCGTCTTCCCATCCACAGCATAGCCGGACAGATATGTTCTCATCGAGTCAGTGTAGTTGGAAGACTGAGTTGTGGTTCTGTTCAATGCCACATTTCCTGTAATACAAATGGTCTGTTGTTCAGCAAACTTTGTGTAATCATAGAGCAAGACACGATGACTCCTTCCTGTGTTCCGGTCTGTGTTGAAGGAAAGATTTGGCATAGACATGAATCAAGAGACAGCTCGGATAACATGTCTGATTTCAGATGTAGTGGTTACAGTGAAATAAAGATAGACCTTGGGTCAATGACATAACAATCCCACTGGTTCCAGGGTAGCTTTGGTAACCGGCATCGCTCTTCCTTAATATCGAATCTACCTATTGCGGGGTAATTTGGTGACCAGACTCCACGCATGCTAATATCGAAACAGCTGATTCCAGGGTAATTTGGTAACCTGTGTATAAGCTGTGTATAAACTATGTTTAATAGTTAAGATAGCAACGTCTTTTTCCAACGTAATTTGCTGACTAGCATAGGATAATAGATAATATTTTCATTTGATATAAGGGTTTAAGTCTTTACTGCTTTATTTCACCGGTGTTTATTGCCGCACCCAGGAATTCTTTACCTATACAACGGCGCTCAGCTTTTTATGTGGAAGAAACCCTCGCTGGGTGGCTGACAAACCTCCCGACATAAATCCGCAGCGTGAGAGGTAAGTGATCGATTCAAACATGCGACCTCATTGAAGAAGTTCATGATAGATGGGCCTGGGTCATCCCCGTTCAAATGGTAGCAGATTTACAGTAATCACATATGTAATTAGTAAACGGTAATATTGAAAGCAGAATGAAAAGAAATTTATAGGGCAAAATCAGTAGTCTTGGCATATATTTTGGAACTTTCAATTTAAATGTCAGTGTAACTGGCATATATGTGCAAAGTATAACCGGTATCTAAGTGTGAAGTATTAGTAACCACGAATAAAATGTGACCGGTAATTATGTGTATAAAGGTGTGGACGTAAACTATGTGTAAAGACTGACTTGTTTATATGTGTAAAGTATGACTTATGGATATGTGTAAGGTGTGATATGGGCGCCTCCGTGGCTCAGTCGGTTAGCGTGCTATCGCAGCACAATGACCTAAAGCCTCCCACCAATGCGGTGGCTGCGAGTTAAAGACCAGCTCATGCTGGATTCCTGTTCGGCCGTAAGTGGGAAGGTCTGCCAGCAACCTGGGGATGGTCGTGGGTTTCCCTCCGGCTCTGTCCGATTTCCTCCCACCATAATGTTGGCCACCGCCGTATAAGTGAAATACCAGTATTCTTGAGTACGGCGTAAAACATCAATGAAATAAATCAATGAAATGAAATAAGAAAGAGATAAATAAAGAGTGATCTGTATCTGGCGTAAAGAACATGGCTGTGCAAAGTGTGACTTGTGTTTACGTAAATTAATAATTATTGTTAATGTCGTATCGGCATATCGTATCCCTCATATCTGTCTCATGGTGAATGTATCTCTGTGTAAATTGTGACCTGGATTTATATGTAAAGTTTGGCTGGTGCATTTATCCATGTGCAAATTGTGACCTAGATATGTATGTAGAGTTAGGCCGGTCCATGTATCCTTATGCAAAGTCTGAGCGGTGTGTATGTGTACAACCTCGTGGGTAGGCCTAATGATGCGTTCGGTGTGTCTTTTAACTATGTATGAAGCGTGACCTGTAATCATATGTTCAGTGTGCTCTTTAGTGTGACCGGTAATCGTGTGTGCAATGTGTCCTTTAACTATGTGCGAAGCGCGACCGGTAACTGTGTGTGAAATGTAACCTGCATGTATATCTTAGTGTAAAGTGTGACTGGTATATACGCAATTACAGGATTATCTAAAGATGATTACCACTCCCGTTATCAAAACTATTAGCGATTAGTTTACGAAATGTAAAAAGGTAGTATACATGTTATGTTGGGTTTTGAAGCTGAAGTTCCATGAGAGAAATGAGTTAACCGAAGATAAAGCTGGGTAACTTACGTCTGTGACACATGTGTCCGTCCCTGGCAGCAGTAGGGCATTCTTGTGAAGACACTGTTGGAGATAAAGTATTGCCAAGAAGTCTACATATTATTTGTCTGTCATATATGGGACCACTTATTACCTATGACGTCAACAGAGTTTCTATACAGTCAGATCGACACGTACAATGAGAAATGTCTTACAGAGAATAGATTAAAGTCATGAAGATTTCCTCATGACTAATAAGCCGTTGTGTCGATATGGAATAATCAATGCATACAATGAGCATATCCCAGCTTCACTCTGGATATATCGGACAGGTCATTTAGTGACACTCTGGCAGGGTCCGTCGGCGACAGTGGCGCTCTGGGTGGGTCAGTTGGTGACAGTGACGCCCTGGGCTTGTTAGTTGGAGACAATGACGCCCTATGGAGGGTCAGTTAGTCGACATTGACGAAGTAGGCAAGTGAGTCGACGATCATGGCTTTTGATTGTAATGCCCATACAGATTTATGTTTTGTCCACGATATTTAGATACTTTAGATAGATAGAATAGTGTGTGCAGACTGAAAACTGTGAAAATCTGTAATGGTAGTGTTGTACAAATCAGAGGTGTACGAAAGGCTACGTGTAATGGTATAGTTGTGATAGACTATTTGATCAGAAAGATTGGTGGTTTACAAATGTTGCAGACGGATTCTCTAACGCTCATCGTCCCTTGTCTTTTAACAGCTGAGACCACGAATTCAGAAAACACTGCTGACTATGTAGAGAGAGGTATACATATCTCACCCACAAGTGAAGATCCCATCGATACCTCCATGAAAGTCGGACTCAAGAGATAAGAATATAAAATGAGGAGTCGGTGGATTGCATCAAGGCAAACATTGAAGGATCTAATAAGGGAAATCAACTGCGATTTGTAAAGATAACACACACAGGTTTTCGTCAGCCATTTACATGTAGGTCTCCTAATTCCGCTTAAGATGCTTTTGGCGAGAAACCACACCTAACTGAACAGAAAAGACGAGCAAAGATAAAATCAAGAAACTTCAAAAATCACAAGAGAATATTGGGAATATATCAATAAACTAAACAGAACAAAGACAACTCCTTCCACATCTTTTGATCTTCCCTGTATTTTCTTTGAAAAGGTGTAATTTTAATAAAGAAACGGGGTCAGTTGAACGATCCCCACTAACCGCACGTAGCAATGATTTGTCCCTGAACACTGATGTTTTCAATTATTATTTCACTTTTTACGAAACCCAAACAGATTTGAATAAATACAGAGATTTTTGGATTTATTTATTTTCATTGGTGTTTTAAGCCGTGCTAGAGAATATTTCACTTATACCCCTGCGGCCAGAATTAATGTAGGACACCGAGCAGAGCCCGGAGGAAACCCATCCGCAGGTTGCTGGCAGACGTTTCCACGTATGGCCGGAGAGGAGCTGGCTTGGAACTCAGAGCGACCGCATTGGTAGGAAGCTTCTGGGTCATTGCGCTGCGCTACGGAGCCACGATGGTTAAGAAACGTTAAGGCTTCTGGACTTGACCATACTTCAAATGAACACTTTATTTATTTACTTTATTTGTGTTTTACGCCGTACTCCAAATGAATATATCATTTTATCTTTTAGTATTATGCCTGAACTTTTGTGACATTGCTTTCGATTCTGCTAAATACTAGTAGCCGGAAACTTGCCTGTCAGGAGTAATAAAGCCTTTCTACATAAATTAGGGTGACACAGGCGACCCAGGTAACTACATAACACAAGGTTGTTGAATTGTGCGGGGAAGATATTCGCGTCCATATTAAGTAGTTGGTTGACAGTATTCGTAAATGAACACTGGTTTTTGTTGAAGGCCCAAGTGAATCTAATATCACACTGGCTCATACTTTTAAGCTATGTAGTATGGCTGAAGGAAAAACAATGAAGAAAAGTAAAGAAATTTTCTGCATTTTTGTTTATTTGATACAATAGGAAGACAACGTTTTGATATGGACGAAATTATTAGGCAGCGGGTAGTTGAGGAATTTCTTTGAATCATGTCAAATGTGTACAATGGAATTAAGTCATGTAATAAAACTTGTCAATGAAACTGTAGTCCTGCAAGGTGAAAACCTATCTGCATTACTGTTTGCCTTGTAAACGACCTTGAAAAATATATAGAAAACTTCTGTTAATGGTAACATTAAATGGACTGAAATGGATGTGCTCGTTTTCATGAAATCATTTCTTCTGCTTTATGCTGATGATACTGTTTTTATTGCCACTTCTGCTCCAAAACGCCAGTCTGCACTTGATATATACACATGCAACAAATTACATATGAGAAACGTTAATTTAAAGGTGCAGAGAAGTAGAAATTTAGATGTGTAATTATATGGATTATGGAATTATTTGCGCAAGCTGCCAGGTCCATGTTTTACAAGGCTATGAAGTGTACTGGTGGTTAATGTACACACTACAACTATGTGAAGACTTACATTATATGTTAACCATGTCCTGTCTAGTTTTTAGGCACTGGTTGCCTTGTTAAATTGTATGTTACCTCCTTTCGTACCAACGTCTGTATAGCAAGCGGGCAATTATCTCATTGCTCAAATAAAGGCCTGGGGGAGTACACGTGACGCTTCAATAAAGCTACAAGCTCTCAGTTTACATCACCTCATGAACGTAGTAGGATGGCATGTTACCTATAATGGGGTATCAGGCAGTAGGAAGCTAGTATTACTGGAATTCCTTCACTAGTCTGGCACCATTGTGTCGTTGTTGTATGCATGACGTCTGATCTGTGCACAACCACGGGCCATGAGGCGCCTGTGTTATATGACGCTTATGGTTAGGTACGCTCATAACATCAGCGGTTTTCTCTAGAACACTCTGATACATATAGCCCCATTCTTCGCTAAAAGAGCCTGGTGACCAAGTTATTAGTAAGTAATGATCGAAATGCCTCGGAGACGAGCAAAATCCATACACAAAATATTACTTGATGATCTGCGCACAGACTTAGAATAGGGTTTAGTTAGGGTGCTGTGAAGAACCTTACGGTTCTGTTCCAAACCCTAATATGCTATCGTTTGTAAACTTGCATTCTCCTCAGTGCGAAGGTTCAGTGACGGAAGATGTGGTGCTATACTCTCGAACCTCCATCCATTAAACTAGTCAAATAAATTGAGGATTGTGGACATAAGGGAAGAGAAATAAAATTTTCTCCACTTGAACTCGAAAACAAGTATGCGGATGGCTTCATATGGTATGAATATTGTAAAGCGGAAAGATAACACCATCGCGTGATCTCGTGGTTACCACCCTGGAAAAGGCAGGGTCGTGAATTCCACTTAGGCCTGATAACATCTCTGAGCGACCAGAAACCTTTCGTGTGGGGTGTTAAACTGAAGCCTACGAATAAGGTTGTATCCTGAACTTTACAGGGTGCCATCGCAGGGGCGAGACATGAAGCCTTCAACGTTCAATGGCCGCAGCTACTTTTCTAACTGTGTTATGTGACCCAGTTTCAAGCGTGACCTACGTGAATGACCTCCCGTGTATATACTGGACAAGAGGGCTGTGCAGGAGATTAAAAAAAGAAGCCTGAACATTAGTCAACTCTAGACAAAGACAAAACAACAACAGTCTATCAACCAGTACGATGGAAATTTTCGAACGCTAGACTGTGATCATTGTGTCCCTATAAACAGTCAGCCCTATCAACATGTAAGATGATAAACTCACTGTGCATGGGTTTAAAGTTCTAAGTGTGACGGGAAATGTAGTCAGATATGTATTTTCTGCCCTCATCAGCAGGTAGGTGTAGCCGCATTTCTTTGGTTGATACAACTTGTCAACTTGTCAATTCATGTCACGGGGAATTCTCCAAGGGGGCCTATAAGGAACAAAGCCGCTGTCTTTATCAGTGGGTGATAGCGAAAAGAACGATGACGTATACCTGCAAAAATTACGAGCGCAATAGGTAGGTGCTTATTATCCATTCGTTACACCTATGGTAAACCACTGCTGGCAGCAATTTATTTGTGTGCCGACGTGAAGCAGTGAGTTATGAGGCCTCACACATACAGAACGTGTTCAATACCTAAACGGTCAAGCTTCCTTGAAAACGTATGGCCCATACCTTTATTTATTTATATATTTGATTGTTGCTTAAAGGGTAGATTTTTTTTACAAATGCAATGTCAGTTTTATGGGTGGAAAAAAGAGGAGTAATTGGTGTAAACCACCTAACTTTGGCAAGGTACTGATGAACTTTTCCACATTTGACTTCCAGATATGCCAGCTCTAATGATGGAAGACCAGTGGACTTCAACAAACCCTAGAGTGACGTCAACGGCTGCTCGTAGGATCGTCGACCGCTTATCGTCACCAAGGGTCCGGCACCCATCTAGAGCGTCACCAAGGACGCCGCAAGCAGTGGGAGCGTCACCAAGGTTACTCCACGCAATGCGAGTGTCACCAAGGCCCCCACAAGCAGTGAGAGCGTCATCAAGGCCTCACACGCCACGGGAGTGTCCTCAAGGTCCCCAGGGGCAGTGAAAGTGTCAGCAAGGTCCCCACACACAATGAGAGCGTCGCCAAGCCCACAATTCGCATTGAGAGCAGAGGAATCCACTTTGTCGCGGGCCGAGCTTGAACGCCCAACCTCCTCACATAGTTTACGTGATAATGGTACAAGCTGTTAATGTAATTTTTTCCGGACAAAGGCCCCTAAAAACGAAAACTGTATTACCCAGAATTCACGTGTTTATTGTTTCCCTGTTACATCAGCAACAACTCTCTCTGAACAATACATGCATAAACCATCACGGCTGATAGTTATACAGCTGTACTCATCACATACCATTGAGACCTCAGAGATGTCGACATTATGTCGGAGAGTTCGTCGATGTGCTGTGGAACCGGTTGGTGGCTTTATGTCGGATAGGTTGTCGGTTTTATGCCTGACGGGTTGACGACTATATGTCTTAAGAGGTTGTCGGTTTTATGAAGGGATGTAATCGGATTTTTTTGTGGGACAAGTTGTGAGTTTACGGCCGGCATGTTGTTCGCTTTATGTCGAGGATGTCGATGGGTCTATGTCCCATAGTTGCCGCCCTTATGCCTAAAAAATTATCGGCTTTATGTCATAGAGGTTACAGCTTTTATACCGGGCCTGTAGTCAAATTTATGCAAGAAGATTTTCAGTTAATGTTGAACAGATTATTCATTTTAAGTCGATCAAGCTGTTGGCTTTCTGTTGGGTGCGTTAAAATTCCGCTTAATTGCGGACAAGTTATGGGTTCTTTGTGGGACAGGTTGTCGGCTTGATGTAGGAGAGGTTGTCACAGCGCTACACAAATCAGGTCAGGGGAAGTTTTTACCAGGATTGTATCCTTCAACTCAGAAACCTGAATCCAGGAGCAGATGAGCAGTCAATAAAAAGCCAGTGTGACATGTGGAAAAGTCACCTGAAAATCCCACATTTAAGAAGTTGATCTATATATTTTGTTTTAATTATAGAATATTCGGCGAGCGCTTAACAAATGCGATACTTTTTACAGGAATACTGATTCTGTTCACTTCTAATTGCTTCCATGATAGGTATTTTACGCGTTGCTCAAGAGTAGTTGAGCCATCGACATCATCATTATTTTAACAGATTTGCCACAGACATAATAGAAGATCTTCATAAGGAACGTACTTCCGGGTAGATAAAATCCTGTAACAGCAACGAAGTTATTAAGGCCAGTTTCGCATACAGTCTCTGATGGTTTAAAAGTTAAACTGGCAGCAATAAAACATATTGATAACATACCTGGTAAAATATTGGTGATTATCAGAATCCATCCTATGGTAGTTGTAGTCATTTTAGAGAGGTCTTCTAGGATACCCTTCAGGCAAAGGACGAGGTCGTACCTGTAAACATCTCAGCATACACACAAGCCTGTAGAGGGGCTGTTGGTGTATTCCTGGTGTCAACGCGTTACGTCAACACGTCAGCCTATACCGCCCGCCTTTTGTGAGCCAATGAATGGAGCTGGGATCAGTTTACCTTTAACGTCTGAATGTGGACCCTTACACATGAAAAAGAGTACGCAATAATCTACATTTGATTCATGGTCTTTTGTAAGTCAGACTGATCAGCCGCTTGTATCACAGTATATGACAGAACAGTTGAGTGCTTATGACTGGTGAGATGGAATTTCCATCTGATGTCAAAGCGGAGGTCAGCTTAACACAGTATGACATGATTGTAAAATGTAGGCAAAGCCCTGTACTTAATTCCCTCATATGTAACAAATTGCCCACGTCTTGCTCAGAAACACCCAGATGGCCAGCTCTGTATGTGGCAGTAATAACGCACACCTCGGAGAACACCGGCGCCTTTCCGTACACACATTATAGCGAGCGTGATACCGGCGTGACCAGGGTTCGAACATTCGGCTGTGGAGGGAAATACACTGTTAACTTCCATGTTTAAATTATAAACAATTACATGCATCAGACATTAAGCACTTATAGAACATAGCACTATAATATAGGCCTTTATACATGTTTTAGACACTGATGTTAAATAACTAAATATATGTGTATACTTATTAAACACGCTTATTTGGAGTTCACTCGCCCATTATTTGCTTTGGGTGTTGGTCATTTTACAGTCGAGTGGCTGTAATACGTACAGTGGTTTGGTCATATGGACACCAATGGCCCAGGTGTAACGACACGACCGCAAAATTGAAAAACGTTTAGTTCACGAACCGTTTTGATATATGTTGTCAATAGCTTGAAAAAAGTTTTATAGAATTTTGCATTAAAGACAAGTTTCTATATTTAACATAAGCCAAGCCCGGTGATTCTTTCCACAGCTAACATTGTTACCTTGTATTACAATGAAAAGTTATCGCCGCAGTCTTCGTCTGATTCTGTACATGATCCACTGGAGGTTCTGGTTTTGCCGGCGTTTATGTGTATGTCTTTCAGCCTATCCGCCTTCCTGTCCGTCCGTCTTTTAATCTGTTTGCTTTAATTTTATAATTTTGCACAGAGTCTAGCTGTGGCGTAAACACCATTTCGGTAAATTGTGGTAATGTTCCTAACCTAGATCCACATCTAGGAATTTTTTACGGGTTCCATACAATTAAAAGACAGGAGAGAAGTGCGGACTATTCTTCCTTTCTCTGTAGTAATCGAGGGATTTTGTTCATTTTTCTTGGGGACAGTAGCAGGTTTTCACTTCAGGAGTGCCTTCTACCTTAATATATATGTGGCGTCATACTTGGGAAGTAGGCACTCTGACAGCCCCTGTCCAGTTTATGGGTGGGATATTCAGAAGGCCCGTGTGGAGTAAATCATCGACCGTCAGCAGGACGAAGAAAGTGGCAGGTTTTCACTTCATGGTGCGTTCTACTTCCATATGTATGTAACGCCGTACTCCGAAAGTACACACTTTCAAATCCCCTGTCGAGTTTATGGGTGGGACACACGGAATGAGCACGTAGAGTAAAGCACTGCCCCGTTACCACGTACATGATAAACCGCCTGACTTAAAACAGCATTCAACAACAGCTTATTTACCTCGTTAGATTAGCTGACCATCGCCATGGTTAAGAACCTTTTTGTATACGAAGTGATTGTAGTCTGTTAGATATCTCACGAACAATGTATGTGCATACATGTATACCTTGTGCATAGCCGTATATCTTAACACTGGGAGAACTTCCCGATGCAGGGTACTGAATAACACATGTGTGACACCACCTGACAATACGTCATCAGGACTGAAAACTAAAAAGTTGTATAAAAGGTAGGACGGATTAATGCGGAGAGAAGCAGTCAGCAGTTTTCAGTGATTGAAGACAGACAAAATGAATGTTCTATGTGGATGAATACAATCAGCATCCATATCGTTCTAATTTATGTCATGTCGATGATCAAATATGTATGTGATAAAATCATTTAACGTGACATTGTAGGAAAAGATTAACCCAAAAGCTTCGATATTATTTCGCTGTAATCAGCTAAAATTTATCACATGCGTTACTTGGATGGTCAAAATTCATGACACGCAATTCGACAAGGTTAAAAGCACTGTGTTTAACCAGTGTGACCCTATGGGACCGATTTTACTCAGCGATATTTCACCTGTGGTGTGAGATCAAACTTTAGTTTATCATACTATATTTTCTAATTTTGACAGTTTGGCCTGTATTTAGTTCAGTCGAAACTGGTGCTGTTGATTCGGCGTTTGTGAGTGCTCCTATACTGTGTCCAGCTTCCTCACATCATAACGCTGGCCTCCATAGCATTGGTGAGATGCGAAACTCCAAACTCCCAAGAATGAAATGAATATTTCTTCTCCTTATCTCTTCCAAGATATAGAAAAAATAAGCCTTAGATCTTAGTTTTTGGAGACATACATTTTAACCCATATAGCATGGGATCTCACTCAGTTTTCATTGCCATGCAGGAGAGGCAACTGTTTGGGCGTGATCAAGTAGAATCGACTTGGCTGCCTCACTTTAAACGTCGGTTCGAATGGTTTATGTGGCCATCTTGTTTTCTCAATTAAGTAGCCTGAGAGTGGCGTCTTACGCTCTCTTCTCTCTCGTTTATTTATTTATTGTATGGAGTTTTATGGTGGTGGCCAGCATTATGGAACTCGGTTAAAAACCACTACCTTCCGCAGGTTGCGGACAGACTTTCCCAGGTATGTAGGCCCGGTAGGAAGCCAGCATGAGTTGTACTCGCAGCTATCGTGAGAATTTTCTGTGTCATTGTTATGCGTTTGCACAATAGCCCTCGACTACAGAGGCCCCGCATGTAGTTAATGTGTTATACTATAGCGTGAAGAGTAAAACCCAGGCAGAGAAGGCAGTGTGACGATTGCACACGTAGTCAGTGAAATGCGGTGTGTTATCAAGTTAGCTCACTTAAACGTCTACTACTTTTCTATGTTCTCGGGTTTGTCTTGTCGTACGACCTGGTAACTTCTTTCATTTGTTCATTGGTGTTTTACGTCGTACTCAAGAATATTTCACTTATACGCCAACGGGCAGCATCATGGTGAGAGGAAACCGAGCTGTGGCTAAAGGAAACAAACGATCATCTATAGGTTGTTGTGTGAAAAGCTTTTACGAACTCATTCATACATTAATATAATACAGTACATGATTTTAATATATGCAATCAAGTTATATGTCTTGCGTACCGGTAGTGCACATTTTCCCGCGTAAGACCGAGGAGGTAGCCAGCGTACGCTAGGCTTTAACTCAGCGCGATCAGATTGGTGAGATGCACCTGGGTCATTAAGCTGCACTAGCGCGCTTAGGCCCACGGAGAGCCCAACATGCTCAAGCAAGGCTTCTGTAAGTGTGTGACCTGTGTCTGTCCTCATCACCGAAATGATCTTCACCTAAACAGCGGCTATGTAAGTATACGTTGAGCTGGTACCGGAAGCCATACACGATGGTACACAAGGCACTTGTACTTACACTTGCTTCCTTAAACACTTAAAACTGATTGCCATCGTAAATATGAAATGTTCTTCAGTGTGCCGCTGTACAACAATCCAGTCTGTAATACGAAGTAAACTTTACATCCCGCGACGCGTTCTACAGCACAGGCATCATCAGTGTGACGTGTCTTTCTGCACAGGCATCATCTCTGTAACTTGTGTTACTACATAGGCATCATCTCTGTGACTTGTGTTACTGCATAGGCATCATCACTGTAACTTGTGTTACTACAAAGACATCATCCCCGTGACTTGTGTTGCTGCATAGACATCATCCCTGTGAAATGTTTATAACACATGGATCAGCAGGTTTCAAATGAGGGTGTTTTACTGTACTGGCATCATCCTCGTGACTTGTTTTACTTCACACCCATCGTTCGTGAGAACTGGAGACATCATCGTGACTTGTTTTTCGGCACAGGTATAATCCGCGTAACGCGTTTTACTGCTCGCGTCGTGTCTATGGTATCTTTTATTGCGGGCATCAACCGTGTGATGTGCTTTACTGTGTACTTTACCCATATGATCCATGAAAAGAAAAACATACGGATGTTATAACTGTGACACGGAGATGTGATCTAATGAGAGCATTAATGGTGGCGAGCAAGATGGTTAGGAATAGATGTCGCCAACACAGGCTCTATTCGTCATATGGAACGCCATGCAATTATGAAACTATGGGAAATAGGCATTAAAATGGAAACAAACTGTTTTACTATCAATGAACTCTCATATGAAATAAATATAGCACTCAGAACAATAAAATTATTCTACCCTTTGGAAAATGTCATGAATGGTGATAGTATAATCAGATGTAGAAATATGAGCTAAATTGATAGAAAAGACAACACTTTCCTAAATGTATACATGTATCGATAAAGAATCCTTTTCATATTTGAAAAACGTCACTATTTATTTTGGTGATATATGATAACCAAAATATGGCAGTTCAAAGTAACGAAAAATGTCCAAGTGGGTAAAATCAAACGGGCCACCAAGCTTTCAATTTTAACCAATCATGGGCAATATATTTCTACCACCGGAGAAGACATCTGTATCCGCTGTGACGTCACCCGTACCTTGTTCACAACTTTGCCATATAGAAGTAGCGTGAAGTCAGCTGTTTTCCATGTGATTACGAGAGAATTCTGATATAGATTAAGGCAAATTTCAACGCGAAAATGGCAGTAGAATACGTTTCTCTCAAAAGGCTTATTCTATGGCCTCGTAAAAATTCCAGATTGGAAGGGGAGTTATAGAATTACCATGCACTTGATAAAAAAAGATCCCTCGCCGCGTTTAGGTCTGTATGGAACCCTCTTCAGAAAAAAAAGACCCCTCTCCTTATACTTTTCGTTGTGCTTCGTTTAAACGTAAAGCTGAGTGGAACAAAGGGAAATGGGCTTGCTCGATCCCACTGAATTGTCGATATGTTAATCAGAATTATAAAAATGATGGGCAAAAGAAGGTTACACCTTTTCTATATTGGAGGAGTGAAATGAATTTCCAGTTCATATCATGTCAGTTTCCTTGGCAGAGATTGATAACACCGGTATCGTCACAAAATCATACCGGTGGTGGATCCTTTTGACTGAACAATGCAGTCTATTTCCATCTTAGTAGACAGGAAATGTTACTGATTTATTTCACGGGGTGATAGTGGGAGTACATGTAAATAATCTGTGCAGAGTTATATTTGGTGTCCATGTAGGGTAAGAGTGAATATCAGATTGGTCTCAAAAGAACGGACGTAATGAGAGTGGAAGAAAGTCGCCATGGTGCATTAACTTATGACAAACAAGGCGGGGGAAGAAATGATTGATATCAACCAGGTCAAGTATCTTTCATGACATTAAAATGGGAACAATTTGTAGATATGACAAGGAGAGCACGATTCTAAAGAGGCCATAATCGTTCAAACAGGAAGTGGATACATTTGCCCATAGGGCAGTATCATACGAATGACAATGATAGAAGTGCAAATAATACAACAAAGCACCGTTTTCTTATTTCATGAATTCGCGATATGATTGACAGATACAGGTTATGTACAGTTTATGTTCGATTTCCCAGTAAGATTTTATCAAACACAATTTCTAAATATTAAAATTACAATGGTAGGTTAATATTGCCAAAAAATTACACAGGATAAAAACGGCCTATTCCTACCAGACTGTAAATACCTGAACTTGTTTTAAATTTCGGAATAGTTTATTAGCCGAAAGCTAATGACCGAAATAAAAAAAGCTAAATAACCGAAAGTACACACCGTACATAAATCAATAGATATTATAGGCACAAACACATATAAGACGACACGGATTTTGTCCCATCTGGGAATGAGGTGAATTTCAGAAGGTCGGAAGATGCCACGAAATCATTTATATCTGGATCAAATACGGGGGACCAATGCGGTCGGTGTGAGTTCAAGACCGGCTCATGCTGGATTCCTCTCTGGCGGTACGTGGGAAGGTCTGCCAGCAACCTGCGGATGGTCGTGGGTTTCCCCCGGGCTCTGCTCGGTTTCTTCCCACCATAATTCTAGCCGTCATCGTATAAGTGAAATATTTTTGAGTACGGCGTAAAACACCAATCAAATAAACAAATAAATAAATGGATCAAGTACAGAACTGACTCTGTGGTACCTCCCATAAGTGCAGCCTAATCTATAACTGAACATCTTTATAAGTCATAACCTGAATGGGGACTGAAAGGCTGTTCACAAGCCATTTGTTATTGTTGACAAAACATCCATAATAGTTCCAATTTGCAAAAAGAATAGAATCATTAACCGTTTCTATGGCTTTGGATAATGATGGGCATTGAACCCTCAAGATGAGACGATCAATTTTGGTCCTAAAACGTGCCAGCCTTTCCCCACAATAAAACATCAAACAAAAATAGCATAGGGCTAACAACGAGGGTAAAAGATGCAACGGAAATTCCCTGTATAAAACTAAACAACAATTCTCAGCTTCTCAGCTAACGTGTCCTCCATATTAGCACAACCTTTGTCATACTTGGGTAGAAAACATCGCCATTCAGCCAGACAACTGTCAGTTCATTGTGGAAAATTTGGACAGAAGACCAGGCGTTTGTGATGGGAAAGAACTTCAGTCAACCAAGCTGTCGTCAGATTATAAACAAGGATTCACCGCGCGGATCCAGGAAAACTCTGTTAAGATGTTAACTGAAATTGAAGTAGGGTTGATAGCTGTCCAAATAGTTGATCACCATCTGATGGAGAAATCAATACTGAGATTGAAACAAAGCTAAAAATAATCCTCAACAGAACGAGTAATTTAGGGAAATATAAATTAAAAAACACAATAGTTTATATTTCACATCCATACGAATGCTCAAAATAAGCATTTGATATAAGTTGTTTGACCCTCGTTGGGCTCAGATGGTCAAAACGCTGGCCCACTCTTAATATTTATGAGATCTCTGAAGTCGTGTGTTCGAATCCAGCTCTCGTTCTTTAGGTTGCGGTTTTAAGTCAAGAAATTTGACACGTAACTTCCAAAGGACGGTGGGTCACTGTGGGAGCTACCACTTTCACTGAAGGGTAAAACTGTACTTCATGTCCACAATGAAGTAAATAGAACTGAAAGTGTTTTGCTTCTGTAACATGTTTCATAACAGTAGAGATATTACATACGTTTTACTAAAGTCCTTTTCCTTAACAGCCCTATGGTATAACCAAAAGCATGTAAGTACAGAGAAGTATGCCACGTATTTGAGATCATTCACCATAACTGTAATTGTACTCTGGTTGGTGAATAAATAAATGGTACAAAAGGGCTAATCTTACGTTTCTATTTATAGACCACCGCGACGTATAAGAATGACTACACAGGAGAAGAAACGTTACGGCACAGCTCAATGCGGCCTGAATAGATGTACCTACTGACTCGCTCGAATGTACTGGACAAGAAAAGAACCTGATCACCCGTGGGGAAGACAAGGCAGTGAGCCGGCGTTGTCAACCGTAATGATTCAACATAAACATGAACACGAGATGTACTCATAACTCCTCAGTATCCAGTTGTGTGTTCTGAGTAACGCCGCCCTGTCCAAAAGAAAAAAAAAAGAGGACGGAGTACAGATATGCAAACCAGCACATATCACAATGACTTTTCTATACTTCTGCTATAACCTTAATTCTATGGCCTAGGTGACAACTGCTATTTTATTTACGTTGGGAGATTTGTCAGCAGCCTGGCTTGGTGCGGGGGTTTCCTCCAGACCTTATCGGCTCTTTTTCCTTCAATCACAAATCTGACCTCTGGCCACATATGAAATTTTCCAAGTGGTTAACAGGTGTAAATACATGCAGATTAACACAGAAAACTACACTATCTGCACATTTCCTACAAGATCAACAATAATCTCCGGCCTATTGCTCCTCATCTGTGTTAGAGTCTGTAAGATATTGGCCTTCTGGTCAACCTTCAGCCCCTCTAGCACACACAAAACCATACAGAACAACTCAGACTTTGCCACACCATCCCTGTAAAGAAGGGTTACTTATCATTTTCCTAGAAAGGATTACTAGGCTTATTCGTTTGTACTACAGCCATTTGGTATTGGCTTCTAGAGATTCCCTTCAGCTTTATAGTTATTGTTTTGAAAGCAATAAATTTAATCTATTCACACATAAAATGAGGTTACCCTTAAATCATATATGCGTGTATGTCAAATCTGAATTTTGGAATTTAGATTTCAATTGTTCAGTAATGAATAGGAATACAAAGCATTGATAAAAAAATGGTTAGGAAGACGTGTCATTCACCTGAAGGTAAATGTTCCAGTCATTTCTTATATTGCAGCACATTCCGTCAATTTAAAGTTATTCTCCATAGCTAATGGACAAACCTGTAGTGTACCAAGATGGGCGCATTTTCATTTTCCTTTTGCCAGATTTCTACGCTATGCAGAAGTGTCAAAAATGACGTTATAGATTCCTGGGAAGATTTCTTCTGCCTTTGCTGATAGCAGAACTGCTTGATGGTGTGCTTTCAGCAAACACAAATGTAATAAAGCAATAATTCCTAAACTCTCCAGAAGAGACAAACTTTTATCAGGCATTGATTTAGCAATGTCAAAATCGGTGCTTCAGTAGATTGATGTTTTGGCAACGACGGGCCAATGCTTTACCTACGAAAAAATGTCAGTGCTTTGGGAAAAGCACAAATTGAGTTATTTGACAACGCCCGTGCCTCGACGATTACATAAAATGTTATGTACTTTGGCAACGACATTATGTCAAGGATTTGTTACCGGCACATTGTATGCTTTAGTTACGACGCAGTGCTTGAGTGCTTTGGTATTTTTGCGACGAGAAGGCCAATGCTTGGGTTAATTCACAAAGTTACCTGCTTTGAGAAAAAGCACACTTTCAAGGCTTAATCAGTGCTTTGGGAAGGACACAAACCAGTGTTTCGACAATGCCAGTGCTTCGACGGTGAAATAAATTATTTGCTTTTGATTGTGGTGATTACTTTTAGAATGTTAAGATTTCCAACTGTGAATACCTTATAACAGAGAATTGACTTTCCGAATAAATATTCTGAAACAAAAAAAAAAGTTGTCTAGTTTCGACTACCTCCTCTTTGAAGCGCAGTTGGTAATTCCAGGCAGAGAAGTCTTTCCTGTGATCGACGTCACTGAACTCCGCCTCAAATGAACTAAACATCTTCTTGTGGTATATCCAATATATACCCCAAGTAACAGAAATTATAAATGAACGTTTGAAGCATGCACATCTGGTCGTATTGGTTGGTTAGAAAAAGTACCCAGTATGTCTGACCTATTTCATTTATGCTTTGCTCAAGGTTGGCATTATATTCATTCATTGGTGGTTTACGACGTGGTTAAGAATATTTCATTTATACATTTACAGCGATCATTAGGGCTGGGGGAAACCGAGTGGAACACGAAGAAAACCAACGACCTTCTGCATGTTGCTAAGACTTACGACCACAGAGGAAACCAGCATGAGCTGAGCTTGAACCCAGTGTGATGCTTCTACCTAACAGGGGAGATTCGAGTTCGAATTGTTTTATCGCTAAAAGGTAAGGAAAGTGCTACTGTACCACGTGAGTTGAGAAAAATGTTAGGCAACAATTTCTGAATTTATTTGCTATAAAATAGATGTCGAAAAATGTGTCACAAACTGTCATTTAGATTTGAACAAACTATGGTGAAAATTGAGGAGCTGAAGGTTTGTACACTTACGAAGTTAGTAAAGAAAAGAAACGTGATTTGTGCCTCCTGAACACGGTGAGATGGGTGATCAGTAAAGTAAAATCAACAAACATTGCCTTACATTTTTGACAAGTCACATGATACATTAGGAATCTTTTTACCTTTAGCGACAGAAGGCTTCTAACTGGAAACTCCCCTATTGTGCTATGCCAGCACCCTAACTATTTCGGCCATGAAGGCCCCTGTACACCATTTAGAATTCTACTAGAATACTAAAATGAATTCACGAAAATTTGATCCATTAGCAGATCACTGCTCTTGTTTATGACAGATATCGGTATCTTGTGCTGCTTTCTGGCCATTGTCCCTGCGCACGCAGTGCGACATTTACTTCCTTCATTTGACGGGGGAGGTATATAATATCACAAGTACATAAAATGTGTGCCCGACTGGTTTTATATGAGACCCCTATTTAGCTACTTCAGAGCTCAATGCTTGATGCAGGCAATCACCGAAGAAGACAAGCTCACATTGTTTGACTAGTATTCTATTTCGAGAAGTGATAATGAACAGAAAAACACCTCATCATGTTTGTAACCCTCATTTCGGGAGTACAACATGTGATCTATCATATAACACAGTGGTAAACCTCTCTCTGTTTATGCAGCTCTGACATCAGAAATCTCGCCCATCACACGTTAATCGGATAAATATATAAATGGTGATCCCTACCTTTATTTCGTAATACACACATATGAGTTTTACCTTACTCGAGCAACAAGTGACCCAATATAGATACATTCGAAATACTCACTGACTTTGCATTTGTTTTACTTGGAATATGCGTAACCACAGCCCTGGCTGGGCCCGTCTTATCCCTTGTATCGGCGTGGACTAACATGACGCCAAAATCCGCCACTGTGATCGGCAGAGGTGTCGGAGTCAGGACAAAGCCTGTCTTTTGTCTTCTTTCTTGGAAAAGCTTTCCTTGAACCGAGCAAATTTTTGCCTGCCGTCGTCAGTCTTTGGTGTCACTTCTTGCAGAATCTTGCAGAATATGCAGAATACAATACATAGTCGTCAGGTCTTTATTATGACCAACTCACGATAATATGTACCGTTGCCTTTCTAAGAAAATGAGTTTCACGGTTTTTAACGCTGATAAGTCCAACAGAAATGCATTTGTTTGGGACTCACGCCTTGTGGATATAGCACACATTCTATAGTGAAGAAGACTGGCTATAACCACTAGGAGTTTCGAACCCACGACCACAGACTCCATCATCTAGACCATTTGGTCGATTAGCCTCCCACAACAATAGGATCGCTAGACGTTTTACAAGAAGTGCGTTCTAACCGAATGGCGATCGGGAACGATATAGTAACGGTCATAGTGTCAATTGAGCCACTTTCTATACGTCATACATCAATTTAAAGATTAAATCTTTGAAAAATTACTTATACGAACTGTTGTTTTTGTAGTAAACACAAAAAGTAAGAGGCGTAATGTTTTTGAATAGATAGATATATGTACAATCATTTATATGAACTTAAACAGTTACTGCATAGACATGATCCATGTGACTTGTGTTACTGCACAGACATCATTCCTGTGAAATGCTTACAGCACGGGCATTAGCAGGTTTCAGGTGACGTGTCTTATTGTACGGGCATGATCCTCGTGACCTTTTTTAGTTCACAAGCATCACTGTGACTTGTTTTATTGCACAGGCATAATCCGTGTAACGCGTTTTACTGCTCGCGTCGTGTCTATGGCGTCTTTTATTGCAATCATCAACCGTGTGATGTGCTTTACTGTGTACTTTACCCATGTGACCCGTGAGAAGAAAAGCATACGGACGTTTTACCCGTGACTAGGGGATCTTATCTAATGAGAACATTAATGGTCGCGAGCAAGATGTTTTTGAACAGATGTCGCTAACACAGGCTCTAATCGTCATGTGGAATGCCATGCAATTATGAAACTATGGGAAACAGGCTTAAAAATGGAAACAAACTCTTTTATTATCAATGATCTCTCATATGAAATAAATATAGCACTCAGAACAATAAAATTAGTCTACACTTTGAAAAATGTCATGAATCGGGATAATATAACTAGATAAAATGGTAGTAGAATATGTCTGGGGTTATTCCCCAAAGTCACAAGTAGGAGGCCATAATGCGTTGCCTTCGATCGTAATAATAACCTGGACTTTACCTCGCACACAAAAGAGTGTATCTTACCTAATACTAAAGAGCGTAGTGTACGGTTGGCGCGACATTGTGTTTCCGGTTTCTCTCAAAAGGCGTATTCTATGGCCTCGTAAGAATTCCAACTTGGAAGATGAGTTATAGAATTACCATGCACGTGATTAAAAAAGATGTCTCGGCGCGTTTAAATCTGTATGGGACCCTCTTCAGAAAATGACAACTCTTCTTATATTTTTCGTTGTCTTTTGTTTGAAAGGTAAAGCTGGGTGGAACAAAGTGAAATATTCTTTTTCGGTCCCACTAAATTATCGATATGTTAAGAAACAGAATTATAAAAATGATGGGCAAAAGCAGGTACACTTTACCTATATGCGAAGAGTGAAATGAATTTCCAGTACATATCATGGATTATTTTGTCTGTTTGCTTGATAGAGATTGATACAACCAGTATCATCACAAAATCAAACCGGTGGTGGATACTTTTGACTGAATAATGCAGGCTATTCCCATAGTAGGAGGCAGGAAATGTTACCGATTTATTTCTCAGGGTGATAGTGGGAGTACATGTAAATAATCGGTGCAGATTTAGGTTTTGTGTCCATTTAGGGTAATAGTGAATATCAGATTGGTTTCAATACAACTGGCGTATTGACAGAGGAAGAAAGTCGCCAAGGTGCATGAACTTATGACAAACAAGACGGGGGAGAAATGATTTATATTAGCCAGGTCAAGTATTTTACATGGCATTAAAATGAGAACAGTTTGTCGATATGACAAGAAGAGCACGATTCTGAAGAGGCCATAATCGTTCAAACAGCAAGTGGATACATTTGCCCATAGAGCAGTAACAGACAACTGGCAATGATATAAGAGCAAATAATACAACAGAGCACCGTTCTCTTATTTCGTGAATTCGCCATATGCTTGATAGATCCAGCTTATGTATAGTTTATGTGCGATGTCCAAGTAGGATTCTATTAAACATAATTCATAAAATTTCAAAATTACGATAGTAGGTTTATATTGCCAAAAACTGCAGAGGATACAAACGGATCTTCTTAGCAGACTGTAAATACCTGAACTCGTTTTAAATTTCGGAATAGTTTATTTGCCGAAAGCCAAGTACACACCGTACATAAAACAATGGATATTATAGGCACGAGATTTGTCCCATCTGCGAATGAGGTGAATTTCAGAAGGTCGGAAGACGCTAAGATATCATTTATATCTGCATCAAGTACAGAGCAGATCCAGTGGTACCTCCCATTAGTGTAGCCTAATATATAACTGAACACCTTTATGAATCATAACCTGAATGGGGACTGAAAGGCTGTTCAAAAGCCACTTGTTATTGTTGACAAACCATCCATAATAGTTCCAGTTTGTAAAAAG
The DNA here is from genome assembly GCA_016165875.1 of Acanthopleura granulata. Taxonomy (NCBI): domain Eukaryota; kingdom Metazoa; phylum Mollusca; class Polyplacophora; order Chitonida; family Chitonidae; genus Acanthopleura; species Acanthopleura granulata. Next base: position 154,696 of record JABBOT010000059.1, on the reverse strand, counting down.
AAAAGAATCATTAACCGCTTCGATGGCTTTGGATAATGGTGGGCAATGAACCCTCGAGATGAGACGATCAATTTTGGCCTTAAATCGGGCCACCCTTTCCCACAATAAAACATCAAACAAAAATAGCTTAGGGCTAATAACCAGAGTAAAAGAGGCAAGGAAAATTCCCTCTAAAGAAAAATAAATTCTAAGATTTTCAGCTTCCGTGTCCGCCATATTAACACAACCTTTGTAATGCTTGTGCAGAAAACATCGCCATTCAGCCAGGCATCTGTCAGTCCATTATGGAAAATTTGGACAGCAAACCAGGTGCTTGTGATAGGAAAGCCCTTCAGTCAACCAAGCTGTCGTCAGATTATAAACAAGGATTCATCGCGCGGATCCAGGAAAACTCAGGCAAGATGTTAAATAAAATTGGCGTAGGTTTGGTAGCTGTCCAAATAGTTGATCACCATCTGATGGAGAAATCAATACTGGGCCTGAAGCAAAACTAAAACTAATCCTCAACAAAACTTTACCAGTCATTGCTTTGGCAATGTCAAAATCAGTGCTTCAATACTTCGATGTTTTGACAACGACGGGTCAATGCTTTGCCTGAGACAAAATATGAGTGCTTTGTGAAAAGCACAAATTCAGTCATTTGGTAACGTCCGTGCTTCTGCAATTACATAAAACATTAATACTTCGGCAACGACATAAAATCAGGGCTCCGGCTGGGACACAGTGCATGCTTCAGTAACGACGCAGTGTTTGACTGCTTAGCTGCTTTTACAAAGAGAACGTCAATGCTTCGGCTACGGCACAAAAGCACACTGTCAAGGCTTAATCAGTGCTTTAGGAAAGACACAAACCAGTGTTTCGACGGTGAAATAAATTAATTGCTTTTGATTATGGTGAATTCTTTTGGAATGTCAAGAATTACAACCGTAATTACCTTATAACAGAGAACTGATTTTCCGAATAAATAATCTGAAACAAAAAGTAAATTGGCTAATTTCGACTACTTCCTCTTTGAAACTCAGTTGGTAAGTCCAGGCAGAGAAAGTCTTTTCTGTGACCCCCGTTAGTGACGTCCGCCTTAAATGCACCAAACGTCTTCCTCTGGCCTGTCCAATATTTACCCCAGGTAAGAGAAATTATACATGGACTTTTGAAGCACGCAGATCTGGTCATACCATTCGCTTAGTAAAAGTACCCCGTATATTTGATCTATTTCACTTATACTGTCCTCAGGTTTGCCTCATATTCATCCATTGGTGTTTTACGACTTAGTTGAGAATATTTCATTTATACATTGGTAGCCAGCATTGTGACTGGAGAAAACCGAGCGGAACACGGAGAAAACCCACAACCATCGGCATGTTGCTGACACTTACGATCACAGAGGAAACCAGCATGAGCTGAATTTGAACCCAACGTGATGCTTCTACCTAAAAGGGGGTCTAGAGTTCGAATTCTTTTTTCACTAAAAGGTAAGGAAAGTGCTACTGTATCACGTGACTTGACAAAAATGTTTGGGAACTATTTCTGATTACATTTACTATATAACATGGGTGTCTAAAACAGTGTCACAAAATGTACTTTAAACTTGAACGAACTATGGTGAAAATTGAGGACCTGAAGGCTTGTGAACTTAAGAAGTTACTGAAGAAGAGAAACGTCATTTGTACCTCCTCAACACGGTGAGATGGATGATCAATAAAGTAAAGTCAGCAAACTTTGCCTAACATTTTTGACAAGTCACATGATACAATAGGGCTCTTTTTACCGTTAGCGACAAATGCGTTAAAACTTGAAACTCCCTTATTGTGCTACGCTAGCACCCTAACCATTTCGGCCACGAAGGCCCCCATACACCCTTTAGAATTGTACTAAAGTGCTGACAACTAAAATGAATTCACCAATATTTGATTCATAAGCAGATCACTGGTTTTGTTTATGACATATATCGGTATCTTGTTCGGCTTTCTGATCATTGTCCCTGAGCACGAAGTGCGATATTTACCTTGTTGATTTCGCGGGGGAATATACAATATCACAAGTACATAAAATGTATGGCCGGGTGGTTTTATATGATGCCCCCATTTAGCTACTTCAGAGCTCGATGCTTGGTGCAGGCAATCACAGAAGCAGACAAGCTCGCAATTCTTCAACTGATTTCTACTTATTGAAGTCATAATGAACAAAAAAATACCTCAACGCGGAATGGTTTATATTAAACCTAGAGTCACACGAATTGAAATCGGCTTGCACTAGGTTTAATCCAAATTGAATCGGCAAAATTTTGAAGGCAAATCCATCATTTTTGTAACCATCCGTTGGGGATTGGTATAGAGTACAACATGTGATCCATCATATAAAACAGTGATAAACCTCTCTCTATTTATGCAGTTCTAACATCACAAATCTCGTCCACCACACGTCAATCGGATGAACATATAAATGGTGGTCCCTGTTTCATAATGCACACATAAGAGTCATGCCTAACTCGCGCAACAAGTGATCCAATATAGATACATTCGAAATCTTTGTTGACTATGCATTTGTCTTACTTGAAATATACGTAACTACAGCCTAGGCCGGGCTAACCATATCCTTTGTGTCGGCGTGGTCTAACAGTACGATGGTAGTGATGCCGTATTCGTACACCAGGCGGCAAAATCCGCCACTGTAATCGACAGAGGTGTCTGAGTCAGGACAAAGCCTATCTTCTTTCTTCGTTCTTGGAAAAGTTTCCCTTGAACCGAGTAGATTTTTGCCTGGCTTCGTCAAGCTTTGGTGTCACTTCTTGCAGAATCTGCACAATACAATACATTGTCTTCAGGCCATTATTATAACCAACCACCAATTTTTTTATTTACCGTTTTCTTGCTATAGAAATTGCATATTCTAGGTTTTACGGTTTTTAATCAGTCTAACAGAAATATTAGGAAGATATAATGACGCATCATATTCGATAAAGATCGATTACCTATAGAGAGTTCGCCAATCGCTCTTGAATTTGGTATCAAACTGTGTGTAGAGGATTTGTATGAGAAATGAAAATGGCTAGCAGACATGGCAGAAAAGCCAAAACGCTGTGAAGAGCTGCCTAAGAGGCCCAGTAGAGGAAAACTCGTCCATGAGCAGGTAAAAAGATTGTGAAAACTCTTTTGCACAATAACTACTTGGTTTATATGTTGTCTAAAGTAAACTCCTAAAACTGCAAAACTCAACTTTCTCAGTTCTGCGTATAAATGTGCATGCGCCCAGTGTACCTGTGTCTGGACCATGCTGACTCGCTGCTGGCTAAGAAGTTCCACACAGATCGGCACATCCACCACTCCCTCCTCCTTGGCCTGGTTGATTAGGTAGTCCATAGCGACGAACGTCACCGTTCCTCCGATTCCAGAGCTGTTCCACAACAAGTATATTTTGGTGGTTATATTGGCGTATCTCTCAATAAATAAGCAACCATCGTATTGGAAAGAAAACAGAACACAGAACTGAGTCCGCTTATACAGAGTTATGGCGGACTAAGTGTTACTAGCATTGTAATATACGTAACTATATACCGGTTATATCACATTCGTAGATGCCATTTAGAAAGGGAATTTAAGCAGTGTTATCGTTATTAGAGATTACACTTTCTGAATATAGTACATGCTCTAGTGTTGAAAGCTGACTGAGACCTCTGCGGGTTTTGAACGAACGATCTCCAGAGTCAGGCACAAAATCACCAGCAATACGTCAACCGGCAGAAATTTTTCAGCTCTAGAATCTGTGCAATGTCAAGAGAATGTAATCTCTAATAAAGATAATACTGTTAATACAGGTTATAGACATATGTAGATAGGGTAGTAACATTTTAACATAAACTATGACGAGTTCGTGACACTTAACACCGTGACGGACAGACATGATTATCTTTAAAGCCACGGGTACCGCATACCGATGCAAATTTGCAAGTCAACATTTCCAAATACAAAACGTGAAAACAAAACTCAACAATTCAACTACAAAAATGAAGAAGGGGGGGGGGGCATTTTTCACCCCAATTCATATGTGAGAACTTTTCAGCAGTAAACAATCAATGCAAGTAGGGAAGTGTGAGAATCATTCATCATATATGCAGTTAGTTTACAGGTTAAGTGGATTTGGTTGAGTTGTTAGTTTGCTTGATGTTCAACGCCGTGCTCATAAATGTTCCAGTGGTAAGACGGCTGTCGGCATCATTGTGGGCGGAAACCGCCCTCGGCCGCTGAGGCTCCAATTTAGATGTAATCTGGAACAAAGATATTGTGGGTATAAACAGGACAGCACATAGCGTCACACCGCGAGAATCTGTGGATGGTCATGGGTGTCCTCCGAGATCTACCTAATTTCCTCCTGGTCATATAAGTGAAGTGTTCTTGAGGACCGCGTAAAACACCAATGAAATAAATAAATCAATAAATCAAACCATGTGATGGACTTTATCGGTGAAAGTAGGTACAGTGTTCAAAACTATCTACTTGCAGTGGACGACGATTGGTCCAGGTAAGTTCGACCTGTACTCCAGAGCTTGGTCTGAAAAAACGGAAGATACGAGACGGATATACTCCTGATCGAACAAAACACAAGTGGCGCACTCTCCCTCAGTCCAGACAACTAAGCCTAAAGCATGAGTCGCCTTGCTCGAATTCAGCTGCCGCATGGGTAGAACCTTTTGCAAGTTCCCGGCGGTTATCTAACAGCCCAGTCAGATATCTCTAAAACACTTGACTGTTGACAGGTGAAAACAAAAATACATCTCAATTATATATTAAGTCAAATACTTGTTTGTAGACTAAAGTCCTCTTTGAGACGCTTAAAGTGCGGTTGCCCAACTGCAAAATCCTGATATTGTAGTTAGCGATAACACAGACGACAGCAGCCAACTAGTAAAATTTATGGAAAAAAACCGGCGGAATTTGAAATGCTATATGTAAATACACTTCGACAATAATATGATATCCCAACTGCTCCTGTCGGAATTCAAGGATTGAGACGGATTCTTCCTGCCTAAGGAAGCTTTCTCCTAATTCCAACAAACCCCTGACTTAATATTTACCGGGTTGCTTTTTTATTAGAACTTGCTTGAAGTGACTGAGTAGTAAACAAGTTGATTTGACCTCATGTCCACTTAAATAGTGGAACAGGTATAAAAATTTATTAACCTAGTATTTCATCTCGAAAATTTAAATTGCCGAAGCGTCGACAAGATATTATCCGTGTAGCATTCCAAGGACTGGGACGTATTCCTCATGTCTAGGGAAGCTTTCCCTAAATTCAGACAAGTTCTTGGCTGAATACTTGTAGGTTATAATTCTTCACAGATTGTCAAAGAAAAGCAAAATGTTGTATTATATGCATAAAAACGTTCACAAAATGGGAAGTCTGTAAATATATTAAAAGGTTATAATAGCTTTAGTCTCGGATATAGGTAAAATAAATAGTTTGGCATGGGCTGAAGCATGACGCTGTTCTCAACGAGGCAAATGGTCATGCTAGTCCACCCTCATCAAGGATAAAAGCTGGATAGGTGCTAACGAAATCACCGGGGAGTCCACAAGCAACGCACACCTGTCCGTGAAGATTATTTTTCAGAACGATTCAAACATGTGAGTACATATCAACATTTGACCCATTCTGTGCAGGCTTTTCTTTACGTTAATCTTAAAGAGATACTGTGTTTAAAAGATAGCTATACAAACACACAATTGCTCAGTTGGTACAAACACAGGGTTCATGTACATGTCGCACTAAGCAAAACGTACTTAGTTATTGTTTTAACATTTTTATCAAGTGTATTTTTTGTCACCCCACTGTGCAGGTCCTTCTATAGGTTAAGCTTACAGAAATGGGTCTGTGAAGATTATCTTTTACAATGACTCAGATTATTATTCTTATTTGATGCGAAGAAATATAGGAAGTTTTGTGTTAATTTGTGATACATGTAAACACTGATCCATAAATATTCGCCATAGACATTCACTCTTTCTTCATTTCTCTTGTCAGTAGTTGCTCCTACGAATGGAATCGTAGATTTTTTAAATCTGAAGATTATGAGATGATGTAAAAGAAGATGTTATAAAGTGTACAAAACATTTCATTAACTGGAGTTGGAAATATGTTTTTGTGCAAATATCTGTCGCACCCCGCATCTGGTTTTGGTTTTGTTTGATTTGTATCCGATCTCGGGTTCATATACAGCCGTCCGCGTATCACAACTGTTACCGACAAATGGGACACAATGCTGTGCCGGGGACTCCATCTCTCCCTAATCTGCCCTGCTGCCAACTTCTAATAACTATAACTGTAAAAAGAATACATACTTTCCTCTTGTTCCAACCTATTATCATTAATCTGTATATATTATAACAGGTTTTTATAGATATCTAAAAGAATTATACTCGCATGGATTAAAGTATGAAGCTATTTTCAATGCTGCACATAGTCATGTTAATCTACCGTTTTCAAAAGTCATGATCAAAGCCAGATAGATGCTAATTAAATCATCGGGGAACCTACAAGTAACGCACAGCTGTCCATGAATATTGTTTATTCTATACATTGCAAAATAACAACCAAAGATGCTAACGATTTATTATGTTCATATTAACATTTACGTAGTTTCATTTTTTTACAACGTGTTAATAGTCTAGTTAATGAAGATACCAATGGAAATTCCGTATTTATTTTTAAATGGTTTCACTCTTTTGGACTCAAAGAAATCTAAAACAATTACTTTGGGATGAACAGAAGGATGAAGCGATTCTCCATGGATTCTCATTCATGGATTTTAGTGTCAATTAGATAATCCAACAGTCAAAGTTCAGGGACCGGGATGGATTACTTATGTTTGGGAAAGCTTTCCGAAAATCCAGACAAACTCAAGATTTAATATTTTTCTGATTTTTTAACACGTGTGCCAGTACAGAACGGAAAACAGTTCTCAGTTTTCGGCGCTTACCCTAGCCACTAGCATTATGCGGATAGGAAGTGGGGCCTGGTACGTCATCGTGTGCAGCTTTAACCTTGTTCACTAACATCATTCGAGCGACAGCAAAACGTTTGTCCGCAACGGCGCTTCGTCGTCTGGCCTCTCCCTGAACGTCAGCACTCTGAAATATTGCCGGAGTCAGCAATGGAACTTCATCGTACAGTGCTCTCGCCCTGTGGCTCGGCATCATCCTGCTTTGAGAAAGCCGGCCACCGGACTCCATCGTCTGGCTTCCCTAGCACTTCAAGCTAGAGTGTTCAACGTATTCAGACATTTTCTGGATGTATTTGTTCATCATTCTAAAATATACAGCGTGCTTTTTAAATCGTTTCTTTTGGGAATAAATATATCGAGTGTCACCGTGACGCATTCCTCATTGAAAAGTTTTGGCCTACTATAATCTGTGACAACTTTATCTCTGTTGAGTGTGGCCATGGACTGACGCGTGCTGGTTCTTAGCCTCCCGGGAGTGCCAAACCAAGCACCGCGGTGTACTGGGTAATGTAATTTAATAACCACACTACTGGTGGCTTAATTCGACCACAGTGAAGGAAAACAAATGCTCATTAAGCAAGCAGTTAATGTCTCATTTACTTGCATTCAAAGGCATACAAGTCCACATCAAGTATAATATAGTTAATAGTCGGAATCCGTGGAGCGGGACGGATTCGTCACGTCAATCCCAGGGCTTCCTCATATTTCGACACTTTTCTCGGCCACTATTTCTTTGTTTTTCCGAAGTATACAACCTATTTATTAGGGCTGGTTAACTGTTTTCTGCAAACAAAAATAATGAGTGTCACTGTAGCGTATTCCTCACTGCAAGCTTTGGCCTTATATATGTTCTGATCTGCTCATAGAACAGCCTAGACAGAGGGCTAGCTTAGCTTAGTATTTCGTCTCAGCTAAAAGTTAGGGCAAATACTTAATTTAGTGGTAAACCAGGAATGTATTGGGGGTTAAACACGACTAAGAATTGGGGTTAACAGTCAATTTGAGGTTAGAGATTAGTGTTAAGTTCTAAACTCAGGCTTAGACTTGGGGTTAGTATCAGGTTATGGTTAAGAGACGTTTTCGGGTTGGGGTAAGCATCAACCTAGGGCTTCGTGGGGTAAATATTTAGCTTAGAGCTAAACCCGGGATGTATTTAGGGTTAAACGCGACTAAGACTTAGGGTTAGCAATGAACACAGGGCTAGAGATAACTTAAGGTTATGGTTAAGTTGAAATTCAGACTAAGACTTGGGGATAACATGAACTTAGGGCTTAGTGTCTGCTAAATGTTAGGGTTAATACTTAGCCTAGGGTTAAAACCATGAAGTATTTAGGGTTAAACACGATTAAGCCTTTGAGTTAACAATCAGTATAGAGTTAGGTATAACTTCAGGTTTGGGTTAATTTCAAGTAGGCTAAGACTTCGGTTTAGCGTCAGTTTTGGGGTTAATTGTCGCTGTAAGGTCAGGGTTGCATATAAGGTTCAACACATTCAACATTTGGGGTTAGCAATTTATATACGGTTTGGGTTGGCTTAAATGTTTCGTTATTTTACTATATATCGACTGACTTGAGTTTAAAATTGTAGTTACAGTTGCATTTGCCAGTAATACAAATTTTCAGTCATGCCAAAACGCCCGCCTTAACGCGCTGCAATACTCGTGTTAAGAGGTATTCTCTAAGGTAATAAACAGCACTTTAAAAACGAGTACGCTATTTCACAGATGCTTTTAAAACACACATATATATATACAAATATACGGGGAACCGGAATTTTCTTGCTCTCCCCGTCGGAATCGGAATTCCGATTTTCAGCAATCAGCGCCAGCTGCGGCCTACTAAGTTTAGTCTTTACTAACAAATTACATGTGCACTTGAAAAAGGCTCTCTAACAAAACAAACAGTTTGGTGATATCTGTAAAACAAGGGGAGATAATGCAAATTGAAAACATGAAAACAGCCGAATTTGGAAACCGGAGCAGTGGATTAAGGGGCGTGGTTGCCACACCCTAAACCGACCCCTCGGGAATTCCGATAAAATGGACATCCTGTAAGTTATGTCACACGTAACTGTCACGACGACACATATTGTAGAGACAAGTTGCCATAGATAGTTGATAGAGCGTTATACCCTCTTCGAAAGACTTGCCCCTGTAGTTCACGTGTAAGATGACTTCACAGTACGAGTCGGTTAGCGCGTTAGCGCAGCGCAATGATCCAGAAAGCCTCCCACCAGTGCTGTCCTTGTGAGTTCAAGTCCAGCTCATGCTGGCTTCCTCTCCGGCCGTATGTGGCAAGGCCTGCCAGCAACCTGCGGATGGTCGTGGGTTTCCGCAGGGCTCTGCCCGGTTTCCTCTCACCATAATGCTGGCCGCCGTCGTATAAGTGAAACATTCTTGAGTACGGCGCAAAACACTGATCAAATAAATAAATTCACTGTGGGAAGTACTACATGTGTCCTTGAGACTGAACTTTGTTACGAAAAGATTTCGTTTTTACCCACCGAGCTTCAGAAGTATAGAGGTTTGCCTCAGCAAGAGTGAAATGTATCACGGATACTTACCATGGTACTTACCATAGGCAGGCGCGCAGCACAACATCACAACAGCCAGGGCGAATCGTAATGACTCCATCTTCAGCATAAAGCCGACGTAGTAGGTGCATGAAATAACGACAAAGCCCAGGGTCTGCTATTTATATGTTTACTGGCCTTGTTGTAGACTGTTATAACTATAAACGCGGATGTCTAAGTAATTAAAATCCTGACCCTTTCCTGGCCCTAACCTCTCAATGCTGAGCGCTAATATACTTATAATAGTACCTTTAATGTCTTTGTCATGACTCGACCCAGACTTGAACTTGGATCTTACGACCTCGTGGCGGACTCTCCAATCACCAGACCACCGAGGCGGTCGACGAAATAGGAGAGCGGATACTGTATAACATGCGGACCAATAGGATGACGGTATCAGATCTTTATATGGAAGGCTGGAGGGATGACCTTCGCAAGTGGAAGGATAGTGGGTACAGCGACAAGGATAGCTGAGTTCCACACCCGTTATTCATAGGACAACTGCATTTGTGTTATCTTGCACATGTACTGTTCTGAAGTTGTGGATGAAATTGAAATGAATCCTGTAACATCTGCTTTCTCCGTGTTATTAGCCTTGCTCGTGATTTCTGCTAACCGCCATAGGTGTTGCTTGTGTTACTAGCTAATATGTGAGTTGTTGGTTTTATGGATTAGCTGTTACTAACATTGAAGTGAACTAAACATATTTTATTGGAAACAAGTTCTTAATACTTACTAGTCCCTGTCCCTAAATAAATATAAATTATCAGTTTAGGTTTAGGTGTGTTAATAAAATAGAACAGAGTGAAAAAGTTATTATAAGCTTAACGTGTTCTCACTGTTGGTGCTCAGTGGACAACGTCAGAAGTCTGTAAATACAGTTTATAACTGAAAATGCCTTATCGCTATGCGTAGGCCTATTGGTCTCTTTACAGGTTTTGACTTCAAATTATAATTCGATATGATGACCAAGTGACATATATACTATTGCTTGTCTATATGTCACTTATAGGCCATTATAGGTCTGGAATTTAACGTGACAGTTATTACGTCTGTACTGACGTACCAGGCTTTGCCCCATAGCCATTACAATTCACGTTCCCTTTTCTTTTCGTACGTGTGAATGATTGGGTTAACTCAGTTAAGTACACGTAATGACCCAGGAGCCTCTCACCAATGCAGTCGCTGTGAGTGCAAGTCTAGCTCATGCTGACTTTCTGACAGACCGTACGTTGTAATGTCTTCCAGCAACCTGCGGATGGTTCTGGGTATTCGCGAAATATTCTTGATTATTTTTTTAAGACATATAAATAAATAAATAAAAAAATTAAAAAAAAAATAAATAACAAGTACAAAACCTGGATGGCTACCAAAAAAGATCTGATGTGGAAAGGGAATTTTGAAGTAAGGTTTGAGTATTATTCAAAGGTTCATTTTCTGTTTGATGCAAACTGTTTGTAATATATGCAAGTTATAAAAGTGCGATCGATTTGACGAGTTACTGATTCCTTAAATTTGATTCGTCTATGCTATGATATACTAAGGTATTTAATACTTGAGTGTTGTTGATCAGATTTAAGAAAATATTTATTTATTTATTTTATTGGTGTTTTACACCGTACACAAGAATATCTGACTTATTTTCCGGAGGAAAACCTACCACCATCCGCAGGTTACTGGCGGACCTTTCCACGTTCGGTCGGACAGGAAGCCAGCAGGAGCTAGACTTGAACTCACAACAACCGCATTGGTGAGAGGCACGGGGTCATAACGCATATGAATGTTCTACATCGCTTCTTTCCAAGCCTTTCATCATAGGGGTTACGTGTTCGCGTGCGGCTGACTCTTATTTGGCTGTGACTTTACTTCACCATGTTTTGTCAGGTTCCTCACATTGTAGCTTGACAAAAAGTGAAACATTTTTGGTAAAATGTTAGAACCAAGTAAATATAGAAGACAAGTAAATAAAACACTTAAAAATAGCCGTTGCTTGGGTATAATAGCATACGATCTGTGCTAATCCCACCGCTGGGACGACGGCTGTAACAGTTTACGTGGCCGTCTTGTTTTCCCAAATAGGCAATCATAAAGTTGCGTATCATGCTCCATGAATTTCAAATTTGAATGGCACGATTCCGCATTTGATCTATTAGTCACACCTGTGATGACAGCTTATGTGATAAAATTAACCGTCTATTTTCGCCCTCTAATGAGGGGAACATATGTATGAGTTAGACATGGCAAAGTTCGGCATTAACTCGCCAAAGGTCGCTGGTTTATCTGGGGCACTCCGGCTCTGTTCATAAAGCTGATTGCTATCATATATGTGAAACATTATTGAGTATCCCATACAACAAAGAATCAAATAAATAATTAATTATGTAAAAGACTTGTCCCATTGGGTACCACTACTGTAATAATCGTCATTTGTGCAATGTTTTGTACTCAAAGCGTCACAAGTCAAATATTAAGTTGATGTTTTCTTCTATAGTCTGCATCCGTCTGACGTGTTTTACTGTAATTATCAGTGTGACGTATTCTACAGTAGGCATCATCAGTTTGACGTATTTTACAACAGGTATCATCAGTGTGACTTATTTTACAGCAGGCATCATCAATGTGACGTTTTTTACAGCAGGCTCCATCAGTGTGACGTATTTTACAGCAGGTATCACCAGTGTGACGTATTTTACAGTAGGCATCATCTGCGTGCCATTTCTCCAAGGTGACTCCCACAATGTACACAAGTTATTGACAAAAGTACTACGCTGAATGAGAGTTAGAGAGATAAGAGTTGCCTCCCTGTTATTTCATATCCGAGAAATATGCTTATTGAAAAAAGTCCTTCAAACATTTGAGGTTTATTTGAAGGAATAATGCAACAACACTGTTTCTATTTAAAGCGTTTAATTCAAACAACTTGCAACACCTTTAAGAAATACCTCATTGTTATTTAAAAAACATTGTTTCTGCTTAATAATTATCCCAAGCGAAAAACATATACATGAGTGGTAATGAATTTTCTATATGTATGTATGGACATTCAAAAGAGCCCGGGTTTCCTATTATAGGAAGTCAGTGCTACAATATACCAACGACGAGCAACATAAAGGGCTACAGCACAGAGAGTAAAACCAGAGCAGCGACGACAGTGTAATAGTTGGCTAATGATCTCACGTTACCGGTGAAATCTGTCCTCTCGTGAAATTACCTCATTTGGGATTTTAATCTAACTGTTCATGTCAGTAACAGCTTACACACCCCCTAGCACCATGACTTAAACAGAATTAGGTGAAAACAGTTACGGTGCTGTGAAATGCACCCTAGCACCTTGGTTCAAACACAATAAGGTGATAAAAGTTATGGTGTTGTTAAATACACCCTAGCGCCATGGTTCAAACAGAATTAGGTGAAAAAAGTTATGGTGCTGCTAAATGCACCTTAGTACCATGGTCTAAACAATATTAGGTAAAAAAAATTATAGTGATGTTAAATGCACCATGGTTTAAACAGAATAAGGTGAAAAAAATTGCAGTGATGTTAAATTCAATATCGTCAGTGGTCTGGATTCACTCAAAGAGCTGTGTTGTCATCACATTTAACATACATGTATGTATACACAATGACCAGAAAAGAAGAAAACAAGACACAAGAAAAATAGGAGAGTGAGAAAAGCAAGCGGAAGTTTTATCGGAGAGAAGATACGGTGGACTGACCTACGGGAACAGTAGTGCCCTCGACCTAGATGTATCTGAGAAAATAAAATGGACACAAATACGGTGATGTAAATAAACTCTCAGATGAAATAAATATAGCACTGAAAACGAAACAATCATATTCTACACTCTTAAAACTGTGACAGGTTTGATAACCTTTTTACCGCACAAAGTAAACTTTTGCATTGCCTTTAAGACCCCTTTTCCAGCGTTGAAGCACACATATATTTTTTTATTTACGTAAAATACGCGTCATAAGAATGAGGGTAAAATCCTATAAAGCAACCCAGCCACGCCCACACACACATACGTATATATAAACTGAAATGTTTTGCGATTCCTGTTAAAGTAGTTCACACATGTAAATATCTCGTATCATGGCAAGGGATTTCTTTTCAAAAACCCTTCATGGTTAAGGAATATATGTTTGAAGTATTACGTAGCGAAGTAACAAAAATGGTTTTAAATCGGCCAGCAATCCACTCATATATATACTCATGTTTACTATGGGAACCTACATATCTGCTGGGAATATATACACTTTTGCAAATGTGTACTCTTGGAGCCTGTATATTTTGGAAATATGTATAATTAGAAAAGTAATGAGCATTGAGCTAAAATGTAATAGCACCGATATTCTGGACAGAAAATAGCTACTTTCATAATGGCTTACATAACAACAATGGTCGTTTAAGTTTCTCACCAAAGGCTTAATAAAGTTAATAATTAAGGCAGAAGAAGCAGCTAAAACTCCCTCAATTTTACGAAGGAGAGCAGCGTTGTAAGCCTCCTCTGTGGTGCTCAGTTGATCTCAACACTTCTGTGTTAGCAGCTTAGGAATTCTCAACAGCAGGCGAAGTGTTTGTGATAGGAAAGCCCTCTGGACAATCCGTCAGTTGTCATACTCAACACGGGTTTACTGTAGAAATACTCATGAAAACTCACGGATCACGTTAACTGAAATTGGCGTAGGTTTGGTACCTGTCCAAATACTGGATCACAATCTGGTGGAGAAATCGATACTGATCCTGAAACAGAAATAATAATCATTATTATAACGGGGAAAAGCAGGAATAAATCTGAAAACATAATAAGTTCCTGACGTCGAGATACAATAAGCTCTTCGCATAAACAGTTAATCTTTAGAGACGTTGACTGGCTGTTATTGCTCACAATCAGGTCCTTGACCAATGAGGTCGCGTGTTTGAATCCATCTCTGGCCGCTTGGTTTGAGGCTTCATGTCAGGTATCTGGGAAAGGGCGTTGGTTTTCTCGACCCATACACATTACGGGCATGAAATAAGTGAAAAATAAATTACCTTTCAAACATAAAAATGTAAAGGACTTAAGTTGAAAACTGTTTCTTACTCAATCATCTTCAACCTTTTTCATAAAAAAAAACAAACAAGGCTGGATATTTCATATGTTTAAGTATTATGTGGATTTGACATAATCTTATGTTGCCAGCCAGGCGTCCAATGACTCCACCGCGGTTGTACGATGGCATATTTGTCAGGGTCCAGATAAGGTGCTATCGTATCCTGCAGACTTGACAAGCCCTGATTTCTTAACCCGAAAACCTTGATGCCCGACACATATGTGAAATATTCGTAGTGCTAAATAATAGCGAATACAATGTGAACACACGATATTTAAATATAACATACTATCAGCACATTTCAAACCAGATCAGGGGAATAGCACACAAGCACAGCGTAATAACTCAGGAACCTCTCACCAATGCGATCGCTGTGGGTTCAAGCCCAGCTCATGTTGATGGATTCCTCTCCGATCGTGGGAGGACATGCCAGCAGCCTGCTGATGGTAGTGGGTTTCCTCTAGGCTATGCCCTAGCTTTCGCCAAACCATAATACTAGACACCGTCGTACTCTTGAGGGTGTAAAACACCAATCAAATAAATAAATAAATAAAAAATCAAATCCTACCACATCAGTAATAATCTCGGGTCTGTTGCTCCTCATCTGTTTGACAGTCTGTAAGATGTTGACGTTCTGGTCAACCTTCAGTCTCTCTAGCACAGACCAGGCCACACAGAACAAACCACACTTTGTCACACCATCTCTGAGAAGAGGAGTTTGTATCAATCAGTATCAACAAAATAATTTTGGGTCTATGCAGGCTTAACACAGCCATACTGAGCAGATTACCCTCAAATTAATAAAAAAACACCTGCAAGCATACGATGAGATACCGTAAAATGGAACTATACGGTGTAATTCTACTGTGGAATTCTACACTTCAATTTTACTCTAATGCAGGGCACTCCGTTGCCAAGATTTAATGAAAGAGGTGCTTCCCACCAGTGCGATCGCTGTGAGTTCAAACTCATCTTCCTCTGCAATAGTACGTGGGAAGGTTAGTCAGCAACCTGCGTGTGGTCGTGGGTTTCCTGCGGGCTTTGCCCGGTTTTCTCCCACTATAATTCTGGTCGACGTCGTATAATTGGAATATTCTTGAGTACGGCGTAAAAACACCAGTCAAATAATAAATAAACAAATACTCTAAGGCATGCGCGTAGAAGCTTTTACAGAACTAAGCTAAGACGACACGTCATTCAGGTAATGACAAATGTACCAGTCAACTCTAATATTTGCAGCGCATGCACCATTAATTTTTCGGCCATATCGTGGCCACCATGAATTAGACATCAATATTCCAAGGTAACAGACTAACCTGCAGTGTACTAGGACAGGCTCATTTTTATTTTCCTTCAGCCAGATTTCTACACTTTGAAGAAGTGTCAAAAATGACGGTATAGACTCCTGGGAAGGTTTCCTCGGCCATTTCTGATAGCAGAACTGTTTGATGGGTTTATGGGCTTTCTGGAAAGACAGAGACAGCAAATACTCGTTGTTTAGTTCTCCTGCAATGACACACTGAGTGCTTTTCCAGTGAAACAAAACCACTGTTTTAGCACGATAAAAAAGTGAAAGAGGCGAAGAGAAAACTTCGGGAAAACATGACGAGGACACAAGATCAGTGCTTCCACAAAGCCAAACGGGCAAGGCTTTGGAAACGTCAGTGTTTCGACAAAGACACAATGTTTTGCTTTGGCAACAAAACTGCTTCCGATATAACATTAAGTGATTGCTTCGTCAGCGACACAACGTTCTTCTGCCCATCTCCAGAGCGCAAAGTAAATGGTACAGCATCGCCAGTGTTTTGCAAACAATACAAGCTTAAGTTGTGATATGAATAATTCTATTAGCCTTTTATTTCATTGTTATCACTATTAAGTTCATTAATATATACTATTTTAAACTCATAGTGGCAAATGTGCGTGAGTTCAGGACCATTAACAAGACGTGAAAGTTTCACCACGTAAAGTTCATGGTTTCACAAACTTTTGATCCTCTTGCCCAGGTTCAAATGATAGTTAATTGTAAACAACGCAAAAAATTCCACATCAACCAGATTTTACTTAGGTGAACATTTTAGTCATGATCATTTTGGCATGGTAAAATTTTAAAACTTTCAAACATCTATTAAACGATTGATAATTGATTTTTTCGAAACAATAATCTGAGCCTTAAAAACTGAATGTTTAGTTCAGATTACCTGGTCTTTGTAAGTCAATTGGTAAGTCCAGGAAGAGAAGTCTTCTCTCTGATCGACGTCGGTGACTTCCGCCTCAAATGGGCCAAAAGTTCCTTTCTGATCTGTCCAATATATACCCACGTCCTGTTCAACAGAAAAAAAATGAACGAATGATTAAGGCCTAACGCCACGTCGGCAGTATCTCAGTCATATCGTGGCGAGAACTGTTGAACAGGTACCAAAAGATAGGTTGGCAATGGTACTGTCTGTATCTGTTCTATCTCAGTTATACACGCATCAAAGTTACAATCATATATCTCATATTTGGTATGTCATGGCATAGACAGTGCTTGCCAATAGTAGGTACATGAAGGCAGTAGTCCAATATATACATATGTATGATATTGTAGGTTCATGCATCAGATAGTCGTACTTTGATAGTTTAATTCTTAACTGTATAGCAGTATACTTTTCCATGCATTGTACATGCTCCAGTTTTAGCCTCATGGGCGGTTGTCATATACACAGCTTTCTTTTGATGCTTCTCGTGGGTTTTGTCAACTAGGTGGCCAACGACATGCCAGTTTGTATATTCTGGCGTAGACGAGGCGCACATATACAATTAGGTCTGAGATTTAATCGCTTAAGGTGTGCTAGGTGCCCACCGCTCTTTGTTCCTCCAAATACCTAATGCTAGCATGGCGTTGTGTGAGTAAACCCGCAAATCTGACCAACGTAACCGTATCTGCTTGTCTTTTAAAAGGTATGTGTCTAACAACTGATCAGCTTTTCTAAAACTATCTTCAGATGCATCAAAGTGCCCAGATGCAGGAAGATGTGGTATTGGGTTTGCAGTACCGGATATAAAATTAAGTCAATCATTTAGAGTGTCTGATAAATTGTCGGTCTTCACATGTGAGTTATTAGCAATCCTCTGTTCTTTACGCTGCCTTGAGGAATATAGACCAGTAAGGGCTGTGATTTTTTCTGATTCACTTGCTGCATTGCAGGCAATTATGAATTACTATTGGCAAACTGTGTCTCATGCGATTTTGAGTCGCCCCAACCCTCATCCCGTTTGAGTGGTATTTCTATTAATGTAGTATAGATTTACTCTTGCAATGAAAGCATTGCGTGCATCATTCCTTCTCAGGGCTTGAAAAACGCCAAGTTCATAATTTCACTAACGGGCTAGGTGCCCAATAAAATAGTGCTATTGCAGGTAAAGTAGCAACGGATCCGACATCAAGAAGAAAACGATATGTCTATAGTAGACCTCATTAATTATAGAGTTGTGTAGACACCCATAACTAATGTACTTGTCCTCGTACGTTAGCTAGATGCTCGTTGCATTAGATACGTAGGTATGGAATCGAAGACAGTGTAACAGTGGATCCGATCTCAAGGACACAAGAAGGATCGATATGAGTACAGAAGTCCCCCACGATACAACGTGTGAGGATAGGCAGGTAATAAACCCCTGAAGCCATAATCATAGAGTTACTATCAATGAACACAACATCAAGTCCCAAATGGTCAGACCCTACACTACTTGTATATGTATTAATATGGTGTGCATAGTTAGGTGCAGATCACTAGGTATCTCAGCATATAGGCAATGTGCAATGTTTCGGAATTCTTTCAGATTAGATAAACCAGCGTAAATTCCTCATCAGGGGTTGGCGTAGAGTAGAGTGGGTGTGGGAGGGGGGACAGTTGTGTGTCATAAGATTCCAGTGTTTTCTTGGGTAGCCAATGCGTCAGGCTGACCTCGTAGGTGGTATGGTGTAATAACCACACGTGCTGGTTGCACATATCATACTGGGTCCCTGGCTGTATGTACAGGTATAGTGGCTGTGCTGACTCTGCACAAGACGGTTGAGGAGCGTCTTCTCCCGGAAAAATGGCTGTGCGTGGTAAAAAGTGTAAAGATAATACTCAGTTTAACCAATACGTGATGAATTGACATACGCTTGTAGACAAAGCAATCAAATTTGCTTCTCGGTTCCGGGTAATTATTTTTCCACAAAATCTCTAATCCATAGTTACGACATTGCCTGTTTACACGGGGGCATTCTGGGAATGTCCTGGGTGTGAGAACGCTATCCCTGTTTGTTATCTAATCTGTATGCTACTTCACGCGGTTTTGGGAAGCTGTTTATCTTGCATCTTCATTGCTATAAGTTGAATTGTGTATCGACAAATAGAAGGACTCTACCTCTGACATAGCATCTAAGCAACTCGTATTTTACCAGCAAAGTCTCGCGATGGCGATGGCGTAATGATATCTTATGGTTATTCCTCAGAATCGCCTTGTCCTTGTTCATCTAACACCACCTCAGTAGTCAGTACAGCCGGAGGCACTACAGATATACTAACTATGATTTCACACAGAGACATACTTCTCACTGTTTATGTAGTTCTTAATAATGTACAATCATTAAAGAAAGTGTAATTCAATAACAAGTGCTTAAAAATGGAAACTCCGCAAATTTTCACCGTTGAATTTGTTTTACTTGTATTTATTTGACTGGTGTTTTACTCATTAATATTTCACTTATATGACGGCGGTCAGAATATAGTGGAAAACCCGTGGCCTACCACACGTTGCTGGCGGACCTTCCCACGTACGTTTTACTGGTACGTATCTACAGCCTAGGCTGGGCTAACCTTATCCCTTGTGTCGGCCTGGTCTAACATGATGATGGTAGTGATGCCGTGGTCGTACACCAGGCGCCAAAAGTCCACCACTGTTGTCGGCAGAGGTGTCTGGGTAAGGACAAAGCCTCTCTTCTTTCTGTATCCCTACAACAGACAAGGTATATGTCACGTAATGCATGGAAATAGAGCGTTAATCGAACTAAAGCTGTTTCACAGCAAAAAAGCCAGGCGTACCGGAAGAAAAACGGCGTTGATATAGTCATTGCAGCCATTCACTGGCGTCGACAGATACGGTCTGCAGCGGTCCACTGAAACAAAGGATTTCATTGGTCGTGAGGTCATTAAAGATCAAATATCTGAGGAAAACTATACAGCCTGAAAACTGAAACTATACAGCCTAAGTCTAATAAACTTTTATTACCTTTTTATTACACTTAATACATGGATGGGTAGACTTTAAATGTTCTTTAGCCATATTGCAGTGAAAATGGCGTTTTGGTGGTAACACCTTGGGTACTCTTCAAAAGATAAACTCAGAGACCGGAAGACTTCGTCATTCAACCTGCTAAGATCCTGTTGTTCCTGTTCTTCGAAAGGTTATCATTCAAGCGAGCAGATTTGTGGCTGGCTTCGTCAAGCTTGGGTTTCACTTCCTCCAGAATCTGCAAAATGCAAGGTATGGTTGTCATGTTATTATATTCACAAACAATGCACTACTATTTCTTGGGTACTTCCACTGAAAAATAACGATTTTCAATTTTTTTTTCATAGTTTTAACACCAGCATGTAATAACTATATACAAAATCTCTGGTTATTTAAACTTTTGTTTGTATACTAAAAAGAAAAAAATAGAAATACTTAACTGATTATAATGTCAATTATAGCTATGATATCGTAAATGACCTTGAATTGTGACACCATCTTGGGTTGTCCTGTCAAGGGGTCTACAGAGCAAAGGTCAGAGTACACGGTGGTAAAGTTCACAGGCGGGATGGAACTATCGCTCAGTTTCAAGGCTTCTGCCAGAGCCTCGTGTAGAAACTCGTACTGTTCCTGATTGTGACCCAAAAAAAATGGAATTTTAAGATTCATTAATAAATTAAAAAAGAAAAACGGCGACAGGTTTATGGCAGACGGATATCAGAAGATAAAGTAAATTTTATCACAAAAGTGTACAAAGGCCACCAAAGCAGAGTAAGAACCTTGGAAATTATTAGAACAAAGCGTGATAAGAACAAATTGTAAGGCCATCAAAACAGAGTGTGGCGGTTATCAGAGTAAAGTGTGAAGGTTTTCAGAATTGAGTGTGGAGGTCATCAGCACAGGGTAAGGGATATAATCACCGACGATGGTTATTAGCGGAACAGCGCGCGACGGGTATTGATACACAGGGTGACGGTTCATCAGGATAGAGACTGAAGGTCATCAGAATTGGGCTGGAGGGTTATCAAAAATGTTTTGGAAGGTTGTTGATACAGTGAAAAGCTCATCAGAAAATATAAAGGTTATCAGAACAGAGTAAGAGGGTCCCCAGAACAGCGACAGCGGTTAATGATAAAAGAACCAGGTGTTACAGGAACGGTAGAGGAAGTCAGAACAAAGCCAGATGAGTTTACCTCATTATGCAAATAAACACCCATTTGTATGGCTAAATGATTCTGACGTGTGGATAGAGATACCTCACAACGAACAAGAGTCGTCTTATATTTGAGGTTTATGGCATTATCCATTTAGAAAAAACCCTTCCTTTCACCTAAACTGAATTATTTTGTTCAAATTAGTTTAGATCGTATGCTGGCAATAAACACTGTACACACCCGATACCTACCAGGCGTGTGTACAATGGTTCAACTCACCTGTGTCTGTACCATATTGACTCGCTGTTGTCTGAGAAGCTCCACACAGGCAGGCACATCCACCACTCCTTCATCCTTAGCCTGGTTAATCAGGTAGTCCAGAGCGATGAACGTCCCCGTTCGGCCGATTCCTGCGCTGTTTCAAAACCACCGACGAAACCATAATATTAGAATGGAAATGGAACAACTTGCAGGTACATGTACATGAATGGCACATTAAGCCTAGCATTGTTAGGACGAAGGCGCAGCGTAATGGCCCAGAAGCCTATAAGTGAAATATTCCGGTAAAACACCAAGCAAATAAATAAATAAAGAAAGAAAGAAATAAGTAAATAAATAAGTAAATAAATAAATAAACCGCTAGCACAGCGTAGTGCTATGAGCGAAAATAGCTTGACAAATTAGCCAAATAAAAATAAATAATTGAACAAAAGTGAGCACTAAGGCAAATGGCTGTTTTATCAGGCTGAGTATGACAAACAATGACTAAATGTTCTCTAATTCAGGCTGAAAATAAGCAAGCATGTATTTGTAAACCCTATACCTGCAACCGCCTTGGTAAGGTTGACTCACTCAAACCCTATAGGCTCCACAACTACAAACCTGCAATGCACGAGTATTGGCCCACGTAAGTTCGAACTGTTCTCCAGAACCTTGTCCCGGAATTCGAGAAGCACGGAGGCGTCGGACGGAGCGCCATGGTCAGGCCAGGCCGTGAAGTGGAACTGCCTGAGAATCTTGGGCTTCTTCTATAAAGACACACACGGAAGGACATAATGTATGGCTGACGGGACACAAAACACAAATTGTGTCATGTGTCTCGGGTCATACAATTAGTTTATGTGTATCAGAACAGCTGCGGTCTCTGGTTACACACGTATTTCCCGTTTGATTGGTAAAAATTGATAACATGGCAGCGTTTTCAATTTTCTCAGTATGCTTGATATTGCTTACCAGTTACCGCCCAAATAACACAGTGTGTTTTTTAAGGATACTTCATCGACAAATACATAAATTTTAATGTAGTACTTTTAAGTCTCGACGGTTTGTTTGTACCTGCCAAGACACAGTTGTCTCCTTACGGCTCAGTTCAGTACAAGTAAAACACTTGACGACTGACAAGTGAAAACATAGCCGAGTTAGTTAATAAAAAAGGCTTTGTGTGCACCAAATAATTCTGCTTCGTGCGAAAATTATATCCGGTGTTTCCTACATTTCAAATGAGTAACAGAAGTAACCATTTATTCATTGTTTCATTGTAGTTCGATCTACTCCCTTTGTATAGGGATATGTTCACAAAGTGCCAGCAGATCTAGCCGCACGATCAACTGATCTAACGATGAACTGACCTGCCGAGCTGTACTGAGCCTCACTGATTTCTGGTATCAAATGGTAGATCCAAGAGATTTGTGACTATGGGCGCCAGAGCATTAGGTTTTACACGATGCTATGTTGTTCTAACCTGCGTAAAACTGGTTTCTGTGGACCAACAACGTGTAAAGATGTGCTTCATAACAAACACACAGGTATACCCTATCGCAATATGTATCACAGCAAAGAATTTAGGCCCAAGAGATACCTTCACTTGGTGTTGATTGCCATTTCCCGCTGCTATTCCCATCGTCACATGGCCCGATGGTTGACTGGAAACATCACCTGCTTCCTGACTATGCACAGACCTCACCCTTTACTTGACAGCAGACTGATTATTGCGTGAATTTTCGAGTATAAACATTCAGGAATTATTTCGAAGCGCATATATTTTCGTCAGAACTCCACGGATTTTCTCTACCTTTTCATCGGAATAGAGAAGTGATGTCACCTTTGCATGCAGACGTGATTTATCTGATCCTCGATGCATAAATCTTCCGTAGCCATAAGAGGAGAGCGTGAATCTGACCTGCACGGTATTTTAGTACAGCGCTAAATCGGGTGTCAGCTTCACTCGTGGAGCTACAACAAGCCAGGCAGTGATTGGTTAAACCCTTCTCTCTGATGAGGGTTTGAAGGGCTTACCGTGCTGTTGCCCAACTGCAGAGTTCTGATACTGTAGTTAGCGTATATCTCCTCCTCCAGTAAGGTAACTTCAATCATACCAAACTTTTTGGAGCCCTCGGTCGGCCAGTATTGGTTAGACTTTTTCTACAAGATGGTAAAGTATAATAAATATTCAAAGAAGAATTACACATTCTCATGAGCGTTGGTTTTTATATTGATTTATTTTATTTATTTATTTATTTATTTCGTAGGAGTTTTACGCCGTACGCAAGAATATTTCACTTATGCGACTGCTGCCTGCATTACGGTGAGAGGAAATAGGGCAGAACAGGACGTGAACCTATGGCCACCAGCAGGATGCTAACAGATATTCTGGAACAGACGGAGAGGAAGCCAGCAGGAGATGAGCTCAACTGACAGCGATCACATTGCTGGGAAACTCCTGAGCCACTGTGCCACTCTAGCACATTATAGCCCCTCGGCAAAAGGAGCCCCCTCCATCTCCCCCGCCGCAACACAGGTTACTGTGCTCACATTGGGAATGACGTACCTTAGTGTCCTCAACCAAATTTGTCACCATGACAACTGTCTCAACGTTCTGTTCCCAGAGCATTCGGATAAAGTCGTCTATGATCAGATCGGTGGGTCCTTTTACAAGTATATGTATAAGAAACGACAAGGGCATTAATACTAAGTTAATCAGCGCTCAATATAGACACACAACAGGAATCTGAAATACCAAGAAACTACAGATTATATACTAACTTAATGACAAATATAACCACAACAGAGATCTAGAGGAGGCTATACCACACAGATTAAATGTTAGACACCAAAAAGGTCATAGGAATTTAAGATACATAGAAAAGGTTGGGCTTTGGAGAACACCAAAAGCACTTCTGGAATTCAGTCAATTTTTCTGCAAAATGTTAGATTTTGGGTATTCCCTTTTACGTCCATTTCTCAAAGGCTTTATAAAGGGAACCTATCCTAAGGTGTCTGAATTTCACATCTCAGCAGATTTTTAATTCCTCCGTTAATATCTCTATGTATTGTTAGTGATTTAGGCCGTGCTTAACAATATATTAATTTATTATTTATACATCTGTGAAATCCCAGAATTTCTTTCTCTGATGAAAGTGTTATTTTCACTGCAGTGAAGTATCATATTTTGATATTTCAGACCCAGATGTTATGACGTCAAAAAAAGGAACATTGTATTTTCAAAAGTTCCATTTTGAGCTCATTGGAATGACGTCATAATACAAGTTTACTTAATTGCTACATTCTCACGTCACTCCAGAAGATACGACGTCATGTTACATGTGATATACACGTCGTCACGCTCTAGGCATGTCTGTGATAGCCTACGGCTTGAAAATATGCCGAAAACTCTTTAAAGCACTCAATGTCGGGTAGGGTATGAATAATGACTAAAATATTGCATATTTAAGGTTGAATACCATAAATATTGTTCGCGACTCGTGGGTTATCATTTCCATCATCCACTCGAACAATATTTATGGTATTCAGCCTGCACTGTGCAATATCCTCTGTTTATCACGCATCAGAAAAATCCTCCGCGTTTGATTGGACAGTAATGGAGACGTAATAGACAGGCATAGCTCTTTATTCCGCATCAGACAAAATCCTCTGCTTTTGACTGGACATAAATGGCCACGTGATAGACAGGTATCACTCTATACCTTGCAGCAGATGCTATATACGTCTGGTGAAACAAGAGTAGGGAGAACGCCATGGCGTCACAGTTACAATGTCACACAACAATGACACCAGCAACACAAAGGAATGTTGAATGAACATTGTCAATAACGTTATGACTGTTTGGAATTCAAAGCCCCTCGACGCGACGGGAAAATACTGCTGAAGATTCGTTTGTTCTTATGGAGACAAATTTTCAGTGTAGTTTTTCGGGTCTTCCGCCGGATAAATTACATGGTTACATGGTTACTGAGTGAAAGGATACGAAACTATATGGGATCTGTAAGCCTCATATTGGGCGAGGCGTCATCCCACAAGCAAGTTTCCCTGCCAAGGGTGCATGTTGATTGGCTAATCAAACGGGTTGGAGGGATTTGTAATACCGTTTTGACAGCTGTCAAATGGATCATACTAAATTCAACATGGCGACAGTTTCTTTCGGTCTCACTTCAGTCACACAAAATATGTGTTATTTGTCAGAAAAACAGTGTCAGATAAGATATTTATGAGCTATGATGTAATTAAATACTATATTCTATTTGCTACATCCAGTTAAATATAAATTCAAAGCCTTTTTATAAATCCTTCACTCAAACTATCGTCACCGATACGTTTTAATGTATAAACCGAAATAACTCTTACTGTGACGTCGGTTTTCACTGAGAAACAGGCTAATTGAAGAGCAAAACAGGCAAATGTAATTCGAAATAAAACGTATACTGTACCAATACTGCGTTTGTATAACCTGTACTATCATCCTTTACAAAAGAAAGTCTCCACCAGCAATAAAATCATAGCAGTCACCTCTGATTTATAAGAAATGATTTCGAAGTCAGTGTGTCAACAGTAGCATGGAAAAGTTCGGATATGGAACGCCATATCCGATGCTCACAACATTTCGTTCACTCTAAACTCTCCAATATGTTCAACAGAATGTTGCATCCAGTTTCAGCTCTATTTAAACAAGAAATGTGATTCTCTTATCTTCGAAACAACCGCCAATAAAACAAGTCGTCATAAGCTCTCCTCCAATGCACTCTCAACCGACGCTGCTGAAGCTGTGTAAATTTCAGCACGAGATCTACCGTAAATATTATAACAGTTTCTTAATTTGTTCTTCAAATTTGTATCAAGATACATTTGTCAATTTTTATTTGAGTAGGGATACAGGATTATTGTGGAGAAAATTGTTTTCTTGAGTGATCAAATAGCTTACCGGTAAGTTATTTAATTATCTACTTCAGCTCTAAGGTAGACAGGCCTACCATTGCTTATTTTTTTCTTTTCAACGAAAGATCATGGAGCTGACAGGCTGGTGGGATAATAAATTCGTCATTAAGATTTTAACCACGGTGTATGACATGCTTTGACCGTGCTGAATTTCGTACTGGACTGGTAAAACACCCTGGTTAAAATCCTACTAACTAATATTATGACGGTGTGGATGTACAAGTAGCACATTATGGGTAGAAGAATGTGGAAAACGTCACGAGGAAACCAGGTCACTTTCGGGCAGCTGGTAACCCTCCTGGCAGAAGGCCAACCATCGGTAGCTGGAATCAAACTCGTAATCTTATTGGCCAAGGGCAAGTGGTCTGCACTGACGCATTCCACACTTGTCGCCGAGGTAAATCCATGAGTCCAGATTTTAAAAAATTTAGCCTACAAAATCCCTAGCCTGACCCTTTATTGAGAGATTTACTTATCTGTTTTCATGGTTCACTTTACACAAAGTATGAAGATCTGATCTTGACTTTAGCACAATGTACTTACCTTGGGAAGCGATGAACTTCTTTGGTTTCTCGTATCCCTGTTTTGAGAATACCACAAAAGGAAAGTTTTACGTTCATCAGCATAACAATAGCTAAGTTGTGACTTATAAACACAGATATGATCGTGCGTTTGTCGCTGGAAAATGCTTACTGTTTTTCCCTTTTTATCCGTATCAGGTGATAAAAATCTAATGTACCTGAGTTAGAGTAGAATAATTCAACATCGATGTAATTATAGAAAAGTTGAGGTTTCCATTGTAGAAACAGGCATCTCAAATCGACTGGCTTTATGTCTGCATCTTGTATTTGTCTTTCAGCATAGTGGCAATGGCGACCCGCATTATGTCTGCATCTTGTATTTGTTTTTATTTATTTATTAATTTACTCCATTGTTGTTTTGTGTGCATTTGCCTTGATCATTCAGTGCAGAAACACTGGTGCCTGGTTGTATGTCTGCATCTTGCCTTTGTCTTTAAGTCTTCTACTTACATCAATATACGAGGCGTTGATATAATCCGATTCTGAGTCCGACGGCTTCAGGATCACACGGGAATGGTCGTCTGAAAATTGAAATGAAAGGTGAATAGGGCATCAGAAACGTCCACGTCCACGTCAGAAAATGCAACTGTAGCGAAAAGTGAACATCCGGGTAACTTTGTATACAGGTACGAGCGTGGGTGCGTGTATTGGTATGGGTATAGATGATTGCACAGAGCGGGATTCTATATATGAGGGTGACCAGATCCGTATTCATCAAAACTGCATACATTTTAGTTAATGGTAACTATCATCACAACGTACATCTTTAACGTGCGTTACATCGGGTCTGCAGAGATAAAAGCATGTTCGTTATTCATTGGATAAAGAAAAAGTCACGAAATACTCACATGCCACCAGATTTCTGTACCGGCTCTTAATTTTGTTGTACGGTAGATCCGCTACGTCGTGCTTTGCATGTAACCCCACAGGGAATTTCTGATAGATATTAAAATCATTCAAAAAGGTCTGGATGCAACAGAAAATCTCTTCCAAAATATGAAAACCACGCAGGAAGCTGAACTACAAAGGTTAACATGATATTATAATGCGATTATTGCAGGCCATGTCGTGAAATATCCGACAAAATCGGGCCACTTATCATGCATATAAGCGCAGCCCACAACTTTGAGTTCATTTATTCCTTTGGTTATCGCTGTAAACCATCATCAAGAAGATTTCACTATACCACAGCGATCAAGATTACAAATGGCCCTTCGTCACATAAGACAGAACCTTTAAACTTCACCTGCAACCAAATCCAACGGGAGCGACTGTAGGGTTGTTTTACCCTACAGTCGCTTTAGTGGTAAAACACCCGTAACTGAGGAAACAAGTGATGCTAGTGCATAGTTTTACATATTATTTCATACGCTGGCATTACGGCCGTTATGACTGTCATTTTACAATGAAAACATCTGGCAGCTTGTTGCCGGGCACTTTACCGGTAATTTTATGAAAATTTGATCAACGTGTAGGCTGAACATTTTACCCGAATTTGTGAAGCTTAGACGGCATTTTCTACTCTCCGTGAAAACTTTTTTAAACTCTTTTCAGCAAGTCGGTTCTCTTTCACAACAAACCTTGCATTAAACTAAACACAAGAGTATAATATTTGACTAATATTTTGAATAGTACTTTAACTTAAGCCAAGCTTATGGGTTTTTTTTGTTATTGCCCTGAAAATCTGTAATAAATCATTCAGGAATCTAAAAGACACACAATGTTACTAAGCTCTGTATTTTCTCCAGCTTAATTCAAACATTGCCGACGTGCTGTTAAGCCATCATGATTGATACAATCAGCTTACAGCATATCCGGTTGGGAACCCATCAGAAGCCTTTGTCCTGTGATCGGCAAGATAAGGCCAAAACATTGCCGACCTGGCGTTAATTCACAATCACTCATACATTCATTCTCGAGCTTACAGCGTATTCGGCACTGAAGCCATCGGAATCCTTTTTCTTGTGATAATAATCCCAAAACTTGTCCGTAGAAACAACAGTTGTCATTGGATTCTCATAGGCCAGGGCCACATCTACTTCATTCACCTCAACTGGAACATCATCTGCTAATGACAGAACGAGTTACCTCGCTTAGATTATGTATTATTACTACCGTGTAAATAACAAAACACAGCAGGTTTTGCACACACTAAGCTTATCATCTTCAGACTATAATAAATACCATACTACGAAAACCATCACGTATCTTTAAAATATTTTCATACAAAAGAAAATTGAATCTCTGATAAATTACTATATGGGCAAATGGCGGACCAGACTGTAACCCTTGAAGCCTTGTGGGCAACAAGTTGCTTTATAAATTTAAAAATACAAAAGCTATACCATTGTCTCCCAGCATGTCCATATCTCTGGGTTCTTCTTCTGATCTCCTTGCAGGGCTCTTGTTATTGCTGGCAGACGAGCGACGCCTCCTTCGGAAACGTCGAAAATAACAAACCGTACAGTATATATCAACAACCCAAAGAAAGCATCACCACTTATCAACACATCAGCTGATAAATGAATTCTAGCACAATAAAAATTATAGATGTGATTGGTGAACATCTCTTTAACTTACTTGTATCATTGATGATATCCTTCCTCATAGATTTTATTATTTATCTATTTTTAGACCGGTACCCTACATGGGCAGTGCGTATGGATATTTAATCTGCAATATACAAGTGTCCTTGAGGATTTAGGTTGCGGAAGTCGGAGTAAATCCGAAGACAACCATGTAGCACCTGCAAGATATGCCTAGTCGTTTTTGTTGTAGAGCACATTCGACGACTTTAGTGGAAATTCAATTTGAAAAAAAAACCGCACATAATTTCAAAAATACTTGAATGTCCTACACCAACTAATAACTAACTACCGCAGAACTAAAAATGTTTAACCAATATAAGTTGATGTCCATTCTGTAGGTATAGGAAACCTGAAAGGGCTTATGGCTAAACGACTTCATTGGCCACATGCAATATGTATGGGTACACGCACGTGACTTTTTTGTTCATTGGTGGCTGGTCGTTTTCCCGTAAGACCTATCAGATGACATGGATTTGTGAAGCTTATGCAGTAAGGATTGAAAGTGTAAACAATGGTCCTATACCCTACCTGTATAGGACAATGACAACAACAACAACTGTCACAAGAAGAAGAACTCCGACAATGCTGCCAGCTATTTTGTCCACCGGCAGGGATGACTCGGGGTTGACCGTGGCTTCTAACGCTGTAAGATATCCAACGTATTATAAACGCATGAGTTCAGTCAAATTACTACTAAAAAGTGTGTGCTTATATTTTATTTATTTATTTATTTGATGGGGGTTTTACGCCATACTCAAGAATATTTCAATTACACGATGGCGGCCAGCATTATGGTGGAAGGAAATCGGACAGAGCCCTAGGGAAACCCGCGACCATCCGCAGGTTGCTGGCAGACCTTCCCACGGACGACCGGAGAGGAAGCCAGCATGAGACGGATTTGAACTCACAGCGACCGCATTGGTGGGAGACTTCGGGTCAATGTGCTGCGACAGCACGCTAACCGACTGAGCCACGGAGGCCCCGCTTATATTAACAACATTTGCCTCATAGGCTGAGTATTTATAGGCATTCTGCTGGTGGAGTATTAAAGCATCCCCCAAACCATTATTTGAGATGTTTTTACTTGAATTGTTTCTTAAATGTAACAATAAAAGAGTATTTTGAGTAATTATACACTAGAGACGTATAATATTTTAAAATTAATATAGCTGCACTTTCCCCGTGATTGTGGTTACGCCACTGTGATAGGGGACGTATAAGTGGCCAATGTTCGCTGTAAACATTTACACGAATCAGAAATACCCTAACCAAAGCAAATTGAGAAGAGGCCGCTTTTCAACGGTTACCTGTGATCATTTGCGAATTATTACGGTGCGGTAGCTGGACTGTTTTACTCTCTATGCTATAGTCTTGTATATTTATCATGTTATCGATTAGAAAAATATGACGTCCATGTGTTCAGCTCTTTACCGACGAAATCCAGGGCAATACGTTATCATGCAAGTGACCCATGACACGTGACTGATTGTTTGGGATCAAATACACATACACTGTCATCATAATGCTGGCCGCCGTCTTATAAGTAAAATATTCTTGAGTACGGCTTAAGACACCAATGAGGTAAATAAATGAATAAATATTTTAGGTGTTCCACGAAGGATTTATTTCTAGAATAACACCATTCCATGTACAAACGAGAAATAAGGTTGAATAGTAAACGCTTCGTTTGGATTTATTTATTTCTTTACTTGACTGGTGTTTTACGCCGTACTCAAGAATATTTCTCTCATACGACTGCGATGAGCATTATGGTGGGAGGAAACCTTGCAGAGTCAGAGGGAAAACCCACGACCATCCGGAGGTTGCTGGCCGACCTTACCACGTACAACTTCGTTTGGAGTGTCAGTGCTACACATGCTCAGCATATTCTAACATCCCATGCAGATTCCATATAAAGCTGAGATTTTTGCGGTGAAAGTTCCAATGACACATGATTTACGCAAACTCGCGTACATGTACTTTCAATAAGATGGACATCCAACATATGGATGGGTAGAATTTTTGGTGCAACAGGGTAATGACGAAAGGCGACTTTGGTGGTGACTGTCAGTTACCTTTAATAGGTGAATATTTCCGACAGATTAAAACTTCTCAAATGAAAAGGTCAGTGTTGGTACCTGTTACGAACGCCGTCTTTAAAATAATGTCTTTGCTTTTTTTTGGTTTTGTTTTTGCGGTAACCGGGTCAGTGTCTGACCTACATTTTTTCGTCTGTGTTCGTTGTGGCCTGCACTGGAATTCAGCAGCGTGTTTTCGAGGCTCCTATGTTTACGAGTTTTGTGTCATTGTACATAGAGCGTACATTCTGGAAAGATTGTAACATCCAGAATATTCTTTACGCCAGTCTATAAATATGAACGGCGAAGTTGTAAAGCTCGCAGTAATTTTACATAGGTCCACTTGAGAACAGTCTTTTAGTCGCATTCATTGGAGAGCAGTCATATCTACCCTCGTTCACTGAGAAGGATTTTGTGGGATTTGGAGATATCGCCTTTAATACCATTCGACATACGTAAATTTGCACGCCACTTTTCTGTACGTGGCACTTTGTGAGCTACCAGAGAGGAAAAATCTGATAACCAAAGGGCTTGTTCAACTCTCAGACAACGATAGGCCTTACAGAAGATCAAGCAAAGAAATACAAAGACACTTGACTAAGTTCAATCCATCTATCTGGACGAAGCAGACATATAGTACAACTGACAAAAACATACAAACACAGACACAGATAAATACAAAAGTATATAGTTTCTTACTGATGACAGCATCCAAATCCGGATGGGATATTCCGACTCCCAAATACCAGTCAGTCCACGTAAATATAGAATTCACAGTCCTGCAAGCGTCGAACAGTAGGGTACGGCACGCCGATGATGACCAACTGCCCGTGAAGGTGTAACTTCCCACGACGGACGAGTTGACAGTAGCGTCCGTGATATCAAGCTGGCTATGAATGTTTCACTCCACGGAAATATACACAATGTCACTTTCAGGGTAAACTGGGATGAAATCTACGTAATCGCACAATGAGCGATACAAGCTCCAAAACAATGTCTCAAACAAAATAGCAAGTGGCGAAACACAAGCTCACAAGGTGCTGCCGACAGAAAATTGGTGTAAGCCGATATCTCCAAATCCCACAAAATCATTCCAAGTTAACGATAGTAAATATGAGTTCTCTGAAGTGTACTTGAGCAAAAAGATTGCAAGCTTTACAACTTCGTTGCTCAGATTTACAGACTAACGTAAAGAAAATTGATGAATTGATCGTTTAACATTTCTTCAGAATGTACGCTCTGTCTACAATGACACGAAACTGATAAACACAGAAGCTTCGAGAATACGCGACTGAATTCCAGTGCATGTCACAACGCACACATAGGAAAAAACGTAGGCCAGACACTGACCTGGGTAGCTCAAAAACAAACAAAAAAATACAATACAATATTTTAATGACGGGGTTCGTAATAAAATCCAGAGTGGCGTGTGTATTGTATATACACAATTTGTGTACCACAGATTACACAGTTGTTTTACGAGTACCTGGCTCTGGTTTGTTTGTAGGCTAAAAGTAACATGTGATGTATTCACCAAGGAAAACGCGTGGATTATTGCCTCTACTGTCGCAGACACTGTGTCATGGAGCCCGATTGGCGCCACAGTAAAGTCGACATGACTGGTCGGATTTCAGCAAACTTCACGCATGTAAGAAAATGCAATTAGGAAAAATCCCAAACGGAAGGCCGCTGACCGGGCTTTCCAGCCCTTTTGTTTGTGTGCTTTTAGAGGAACATTAATTCTCAACTCATGCTTTGAAAGTGTCAGAGAGTTTGGAAGTTCACTGTTACATTTCATAAATACTCGCTCTTCACAATTAGGCAGTCTGAGAAGAACAGTTTTAAGCCGGGATTGAAACTCGTCTGAATCACTAGAGAGTACCTTGCAGGTCGTACCTGTGCATAGGGGAGTTTAAAAAATTTCATTTCGAAGCGGGTGTCACTTTTTTCCGTGATATAACGTCGACTATAAATGATGTGTGATAAACACATCCCATCGCTATGATACCCAGGCTGATGTCTTCGCTGACAATGACATTATAAGGGTTTTCCAGCAGCTGAAAACACGGTGCGATTAAGTTCTTTGGCCCGTGGGCTCAACGTGGAAATTACTTGTTTACTTCTTTATTCGATTGGAGTTTAACGGTATACCCAAAAATTTTTCACTGATACGACCAACCGTGATTAGGGTTTCGGGTGACTCAATCCCGCAGAGCGCAGCGTAAAGCACCGATTTTCGCCAAGTGTCTGGTGCATTTCCTAACTAAACCCGTTGTCTAACCATCAAGAGTTCAACCTTGCGACATCTGAGGTCAGAATTTAGAAGACGCTATGAGAGCAATGTTTTACAGCCGACATATGAGATAATCTTGGCTTGATAGCTACATTCAAGCAAATCATCCCACTGTATCTTTACACCGTTTACAACAAACCGAAACCAAATATCACAAGATGTTTATGTTTTGTTTGTCAAAATGTAGCGATTTTATATGGCTTATATCCGTCACCTCCTTAACATGGCAGAATATTTTGTATTATGTGCCGTCCATACGTGGGAATGTCTGGTTGCAACTTGTAGACGGTTGTGGGTTCGCCCGGTATCCTTCCATCACAATGTCGGTGGGTATCCTTTAAGTGAAATATTCGTGAGTACCGTCTAAATTTCCAAGAAAATAAAAACTAAATAGAACGGTAAGTATTTTTGCCGGGCTTATATTTACAGGCTATGTAAATACGTTCATATAGTCTGTAAATCTTAGGACTGCAGAAATGATATGTCTATTGTGAACAAACTTCACTGACCTATTTCGCATCTGTCTCCGGTAAAACCAGGTTGACAGCCCTCCAGACAAATCCCGGTAATAAAGTCACATCCGTCTGCGACACAATTCTGACTACAGTTCCGGGAACAATTGTCTCCCCATGTTCCATTTGTGCACCCTAGAAGACACAAATGGGGTTAAATTGGTTTCATTTCAATTTGGTTACAGCTACTCTGAAAGCCTAATCAATCAAGCATCAGAAATTTCTGTTATCCATGTTCCAATAATCGTTATTAGGGAAGAGAGATGACATTCTTACAGCATATCCCGGTGGAAACAAGTTTGGGAGAACTCTCTTCGCTATTTATTTGCTAATAATCACGTGTACGGCACGTTTTGTCTGTGTCCTCGTAACCAGCTGAACACCGGGGACTCCCCTCAGTAAAGGGACATTCCCCTGACGTCTTGCTAATGTATTGTTTCGCTCTCTTACTACGTCTTCTTCTTGGTTTCCATATGCCGGGGAGGAGGCAGACAGCGCGCAGATTTAAGAAGTTATGAGACGGCACACGGACTCACGGTGAGTGCTAAAACGTCTCACTTTCCCCGTAACCTGATGAATGGCAGAACATTCATCGTGTCCGACCTTGATACAAACTGAATAATGTTTCCACCTGCTTTTCCCTTGATCTATCTGTGTCACTCTTAGAGAACATTTGGTGTACAAGAAGACAACTTTGAACGAAGGGTCTACAGGGGCAGCCGTCTTGAATACTAATGATCTAAAGCCAGAAAATATTTGTCAAACACATTCAGTAAGATCAAAATCAGTACTGCATGCATGATTTTGCAATTGTTTCCCGTTGGCGATGAAACTATTTTACTTTGTTTTGAAAAGAAGCCGGAACCAACTTTTGGAGGGAAAATGGCCAATCAGTACACATAAGTCTCAATGCGGCCATTTTCGACGTAAACCCGAAGACAGGCGAAGTGGATCACGAGTTTAAAGTAGATGTCTGATTTCGGCAGCGCAAAGGTGTTGTCTCATATCTGTTCTCCACACTATACTTGTTGACTAATAGGTTTTATTTGTTTTTGTGATAAGGGGTAA
Organism: Acanthopleura granulata; assembly: GCA_016165875.1. Taxonomy (NCBI): domain Eukaryota; kingdom Metazoa; phylum Mollusca; class Polyplacophora; order Chitonida; family Chitonidae; genus Acanthopleura; species Acanthopleura granulata. The sequence continues at coordinate 119,266 of JABBOT010000059.1, read as the reverse complement.
TATTCATAAAATGTCATCAAAATCCATTTGAACACTTAAATTGTCGCATTTCGCTGTAAAATATGCCGGCATACACTTTGACTGGTTTATTCTGTCTGGCGAGTGCCCGGATGTAGTGTCATAGGCCTTCTTTCCATCAGCACAGAATAAACAGCTCCGGTTGGGGCTAAAGGTGAATAATCAAGGGCCGTATATAAAGAGACGGTGACAAAAACTACAGTGACGAAGAAATTTATACACGAAACATACATGGGTACAAATCTGTGTCTAGATTTGATTAGGTAGGTCTAATCGGCGCTTTGGGCGATACCTTTTGGAAATGGTCAGGATTATTGTTATCATTAACCACTTTTTGTGACACGTCTACAGAGAAAATTACTAAATGAAAACTTCTTAAATATTCACATGGTCTGAAGCATTACATGGCAAAATTGTAGCGTATTAGGCCTAGGTCATGTGATTGGACGTGTATTTGTGGTCTGTTAATGACATCACATCTCCCTGCTGTACCAAACTGACTACAGTTCCGGGAACAGTTATCTCCCCATGTTCCAACTGTGCACGCTGGAGGACACAAATGCAGTTAAATCGATTTCATTCAATATGGTTACATCTACTCTGCAAGCATGATTCATTAAACATCATGAATTCCTGTTATCTATGTTCCAGTAATCGTTATTAGGAAAGAGAGATGACATTCTTATAGCATCTCCATGTGGAAAGAAATTTGGGAGAACTCGCTTCACTATTTGTTTGCTAGTACTCACGTGTACGGCAAGTTTTGTCTGTGTTCTCGTAACCAGCTGAACACCGGGGATTCGCGCCAGTAACGGGACATTCCCCTGACGTCTTGTTACACACACTACCTTTGTAACAGTTTCCACACGACTGTGAACAGTTGCCACCCCACAGTCCGTCGGAACATGCTGAAATATAAAATGTAAAACTAGATGTTTAATTTTGTCATCGCAAAGGTGTTAAGTTTTCAAATTTGTTCTCTACACCATACATATATGCGCTTACTTTGAATAAGCAAGAGGCCAGGTGTTCAACTCACGGTGACAAATGGTAGGCATTGCAACAGCAGCTTTGTAAACATAGCTGATACATCCAATGAGATTTCCGTAGTATTACACTATGCACGGATAACCGCCTTGTTGGATTATGATGCCATGTTTGATTTTTTTTCCTCTATTTGAGGTTTCAGGCCGAACTCAAGAATATTTCACTTATACGACGGTGGCCAACGTAATGGTGGAAGAAAACCGAGCAGAGCCGGGTAAACCCACGGCTATCCGCCGGTTGTTGGTGGACCTGGCCACGTACGGCCGGAGAGGAAGAGAGCATGAGCTGGAGTTGAGCTCACACCGACTGCATTTGTGACATCAAATTTGATGCTGGCAGCAGGTTATAGAAGGTGTGCGATGTCGCTGATGGAATTCCCTCTCGTTTTTGAACAACAAGATACAGACCGTCACCCAATTGCTACTGCTCGTTTTATAAGTGTTTTTAATAGTTGGGAAATGAATAGTTTGACTAAAAAAAGTTGCATTCAAGCGTTTATTAACATCATGAACACAAGCTACTTTTTTTCACGATAATATTATTATATCATTACTTTTTCTTTCGGAATAAAGCGACTATTTTCCCCTTTTCCACATAAATAAATATATTCGCATCATTCTAGTATTTACAAAAGAAACAAAGTCCGTTTTCAGTGAATCCTTTGAAAATATTGATTGGACAGATATAACAACTAAATCAGATGTAAAAATGGCTGGGGATGCATTTGTGTCGAGCATTAATGCAATATTCAATGACTGCCTTGTAGTTGTTACACCGCGGAACGGTCCATTCCAAAAACAATGAATAAGACCAGTAATTTTCAAGTCAATCCGAAGTAAACACAAATTCTTTCGTCGATATACGAAAGATAAAAAAATCCACTACTTTAGCTCAACATAAATACTACAGAAATAAATTGAATCACGCATTAAAGTTGGCCTAATGGAATTACTATACGAAAACAAATTCAACTACTACAACAATGATATATTTGATTTATTTATTTGATTCGTGTTTTACGCCGTAATCAAGAATATTTCACTGGTGGCCTAACAGTGGGCGTTAGGGGTCGGGAGTTGTAGAGGATGAAAAACGCCCAATCCAATGAGAAAAATGCAACACAGAAGCAGAGCCGAACTGATCGAGTGAAAACACCGAGGCAGATTGCTGATGCTGTACAATTTTTATTCAATGGGACTTTTAACAAAACTTTACTACATGCGCTTATTACACTTCTGCAGTAAAACAAATCATCCTCCATTTAAAAAGCCAGGGCGCCTGGCATCGTTGGTTTCTCAGTGATTCAATAGATCAACAACCTGCTCTGCCACATCTGTAATATGCCTTTCCAGCAGGGTATTGTACCAAACTTTGTGAAAGATGCAATAATCACAGTCATTTATAAATCTGGTGAAAAATTAAAGTGGAAAACTATCGACCGATATCACTTCTCCCTTGCTTTAGCCAAGTTTTAGAAAAACTTATGATCAATACAAATAATTCATTTTTATTGGAACATTCGATCTTGCATATCAGTGAGTTTGGGTTTAGAGCAGGACACTCCACATTTATGGCCATGTTAACATTACATGAGAATTTGATAAAACAAAAGGGTCTGGCCAATATAGCGCAGTTGCATTTATAGCTCTATCAATCTTGAAAGGCGTTGGACACCGTGGATCATGAAATACTGCTGGAAAAACTGCATCATTATGGTTTTCGAGGAATATCAAATGAATGATTGCGGAATTATCTATAGTCTAGATATCAGCAAGTAAATTATAATGGCATTCCTTCTTCCCCAAAACACCTCTATTATATTGTTTCGCCCTCTTACTATGTTATTTTCTTGATTTCCGTACGTCGGAAGGGAGGCAGATAGCGCGTAGATGTAAAAAGATACGCGACCGCAAACGGACTCCGGTAAGAGCTAAAATGTTAAACCTTTTCCGTCACCTGTTGGCAGAACATTGATCGTGTCCGACCTTGATATGGATTGAACAATGTTCCGAAGTGCTTTTCTCCGGGACATGTCTGTCTCATTATTATTGGACGTTTGGTGTACAGCAATCTTCAAATGCTTACATCTTACTTTTGGGGGAAAGATGGCCACTCAGTACAAATTCTCGACGTACAGCCGAAGACAGGCGAAATGGGTCACGGATTTAAAGTAGGTATGTGATTTCGGCAGCGCAAAGGTGTTGTCTCGTATTTCTTCCCCACACCGCACGTGTTTATTACTAGATATTATTTGTTTCTGTTGTCAGGGGTAATATTTATAAAATGCGTTTATTATCTATTGGAACAGTTAAGTTGTCGCACTTCGCTGTGAAATATCCCGGCATACACCTTGACTGGTTTATTTTGTCCGGGCAGTGTGCGAATATAGTGTTATAGGTCTTCTGTCCGTCAGCACAGAATGTTCAGCTGCGGTTACGTTGCAGTCCGTGAGCATCGAGCATACAAGCTAAAGGTGAATAATCAAGGGCCGTATATAAAGACGCAGTGACAAAAACTACAGTGACAAAGAACTTTGTACATGAAACATACATGGATACAAATATGTGTCTGTAGGTTTTAGAAGGTAGACCTAATCGGCGCTTTGGGCGATAACTTTTTGAAATGGTTAAGATTATTCCTCTAATTAATCACTTTTTGTGATATGTCTATAGAGAGAATCACCAAATGAAAACTTCTCAAATATTTATAATGTCTGAAGCATTGCTTATTCAAACTGGGGTGTTCATAATGAATTTTACGCAAAAAGCTAAGTAAACTAAAGTGTATATATATATATATATATATATATATATATATATATATAGTATAGGACAATGACAACAAGAACTGTCACAAGAACTCCGACAATGCGCCGGCTATTTTGTCTGCCGGCAGAGATGCATCGGGGTTGACCGTGGCTTCTAACGCTGTAACATATCCAACATATTATTAACGCATGAGTTCAGTCATTTTACGACTGAAATGTGTGTCCTTATATGAACAGCATTTGTTGTAATTACTTCACAAGGCTGTAAGCCTCATAGAATGAGTTTTTATAGGGATTCAGCTGGTGGAGTATTAAAGCATCCCCCAAACCATCCCTTGAAATGTTTTCACGGGAATAAAATAATATTTTGAGTAATTCTGCACTAGAGACGTATAATAGCTTAAAATTAATATAGCTGCGATCCCCAGTCCCCCATTCTCCTCACGCCACTGTGATAGTGGGCGAGTAAGTGGCCACTGTTCACTGTAAACATTTACATGAATCAGAAATAAACTAACTAAGGTAAATTGAGAAGAGGCCAATTATTACAGTGCCGCAGCGGGGCTTTTTTACTCTCTGTTCTGTAGTATTTTATATTTATCATGTTACACTCGAGGCTATCAGAAAAACATGACGTCCATAAGGATTGTTCAGCTCTGACCGACGAAATCCCGGACGTTGTATATGTGGGAGGAAACCGGGCAGAGTCAGAGGGAAATCCACAAACATCCGCAGGTTGCTGGCCGACCTTACCACGTACAACTTCGTTTGGAGTGTCATATCTACACATGCTCAGCATATTCTAACATCTCATGCAGATTCCATATAAATCTGAGGTTTTTGTGGTGAAAGTTCCAATGACACATGATTTACGCAAACTCGCGTACATGTACTTTCAATAATATGGACATCCAACATATGGATGGGTAGAATTTTTGGTGCAACAGGGTAATGACGAAAGGCGACTTTGGTGGTGACTGTCAGTTATCTTTAATAGGTGAATATTTGTGACACGTTAAAAGCTTCTCAAATCAAAAGGTCATAGTTGGTACCTTTTACGAACATCACCTTTAAAATAATGTATTTCATATTTTTGTTTTGTTTTTGTGGTAACCGGGTCAGTGTCTGACCTACATTTTTGTGTATGTTGTAGTCTGCGCTGGAGTTCAGTCGCGTGTTCTCGAGGCTTCTGTGTTTATGAGTTTCGTATCATTGTACATAGAACGAACATGTACATACTTTGAGAGAGTTTGAAAGATCACTGTTTCACTTCATAAATAGTCGCTCTCCACAATTAGGCAGTCTGAGAAGAACAGTTTTAAACCGGGACTGAAACTCGTCTGAATCACTAGAGAGTAGGTCGTAACTGTGCAGAAGGGAGTTTAAAAAATTTCATTTCCAAGTGAGGGTTGTTTTCTTGAGTGATATAACGACGGCCACGAATGATGCATGATAAAAGCATCCCATCGCTATGATACCCAGGCTGATGTCTCCTCTGACAATGACATTATAAGGGTTTTCCAGCAGCTGAAAACACGCGCGCTTGAGTCCTTTTGTCCGGGAGCTCAACATGAAAATTATTTATTTACTTCTTTATTCGATTGGAGTTTAACGGTAATCCCAAAAAGTTTCACTGATACGATCAACCGTGATCAAGTTTATCGGTGACGCAATCCCCTGGAGCGCAGGATAAACCACCGTTTTCGCCAAGTGCCTGGTGCATTTCCTAACTAAACCCGTAGTCTAACCATCAAGAGTTCAACCTTGCGACATCTGAAGTCAGAATTTAGAAGTCGCCGTTAGAGAAATGTTTTACAGACCGCATATGAGATAATCTTGGCTTGATAGCTATATTGAAGCAAATCATCCCACTGTATCTTTACACTATTTACAATAAACCGAAACCAAACATCACAAGATGTTTATATTTTGTTTGTACGAATGTAGCGATTTTACATCGCATATTTGCTCCATTTAATTAACATAGCAGAATATTTTGTATTATGTGCCGTCCATACGTGGGAATGTCTGTTTGCAACTTGTAGACGGTTGTCGGTTCGCTCGGTATCCTTCCATCACAATATCGGTGGCTATCCTTTAAGTGAGATATTCGTGAGTACCGTGTAAAATTCCAATGAAATAAAAACTAAAAAATACCTTAAGTATTTTGCCGGGCTTATTTTTACAGGCTATGTAACTACCTTCTTATAGTTTGTAAATCCGACGACTGCAGAAATGATATATCTATTGTGAACAAACTTTACTGACCTGTTTCGCACCTGTCTCCGGTAAAGCCAGGTTGACAGCCCTCCAGACAAGTTCCGTTAATAAAGTTACATCCGTCTCCGATACAGTTCTGACTACAGTTCCGGGAACAATTGTCTCCCCATGTTCCATTTGTGCACGCTAGAGGACAAAAATGCAGTTAAATCGGTTTCATTGAAGTTGGTTACATCCACTCTGCAAGCATGATTAATTTTTTCTTTTTTTTTTCCTGTGTAACTGTTAGACATCGCTCTAATCCATATTTCGCACCTTTTACAGAAACAATAACAGTCTGTTTTGATAGGGTCAAATGTCTGGTGCTGTCATCACTATGTGTGTATTCTGCTGTTTTCTCTAAGTGACCGTTACATATCTTCCTAATCCCTATTTCACACCTATTACTGAAACAATAGCAGTTTGTTTGTATTAGGTCAAAGGCCTGGTGCTGTCATAACTACATCTGTTTATTGATGTTTGCCTGAATGACCGTCATTGATCAATGTTTAATTTCCATTGGTTGAATCATTTGATCAATCAAGCAGTGTATGTTATTCAGCCTTGTAATGTCTGCTTCTCTGTAAATGTATATATATGTGTGTTTGTTGAATGTACAAATTACTTCTCCTGAAGGTGACAAGTAAAACTTAGTCGAAATATCGAGAACGTCAACCATGCGTTACATTTATTTATTCGGAGTTTCTATGCTTTTGCACTTTGCTAAGCTAGTTGGTGGATAAACAACATGATTCATTAAGCATCATGAATTTATGTTACCCATGTTCCAGTAATCGTTATTAAGAAATATAAATGAAATTCTTGTATTATCTCCCTGTGGACACAAATTTGGAGAACACACTTGGCTATTTATTTGTTTATACTCAAAATGTCGGTGGCTATCCTTTAAGTGAAATAATCGTCAATACGGTGTAAAATTCCAAAGAAATAAAAACCCCAAAATATCTTAAGTGTTTTTGCCGGTCTTATTTTTACAGGCTATGTAAATACCTTCTTATAGTCTGTAAATCCGACGACTGCAGAAATGATATATCTATTGTGAACAAACTTCACTGACCTGTTTCGCACCTGTCTCCGGTAAAGCCAAGTTGACAGCCCTCCAGACAAGTTCCGTTAATAAAGTTACATCCCTCTCCGATACAGTTCTGACTACAGTTCCGGGAACAATTGTCTCCCCATGTTCCATTTGTGCATTCTAGAGGACAAAAATGCAGTTAAATCGGTTTCATTGAAGTTGGTTACATCCACTCTGCAAACATGATTCATTAAGCATCATGAAATTCTGTTATCCATGTTCCAGTAATCGTTATTAGGAAAGAGAGATGACATTCTTAAAGCGTCTCCCTGTGGAAAGAAATTTGGGAGAACTAGCTTCGCTATTTATTTGCTAATACTCAGGTGTACGACACGTTTTGTCTGTGTCCTCGAAACCAGCTGAACACCAGGGATGCCCGTCAGTAACGGGACATTTCCCCGACCTCTTTTTACACTCATTCCCGTTGTAACAGTTACCACACAAGTATGGACAGTCGGCACCTCACCGTCCATCGGAACATGCTGAAATCTGAAGGAAGTGAGGAAGTGAAATCTGAACTTAGAGGCAAATCTACTAATTCGTCAAGACTTTGACCTCTAATGTATTGTTTCGTTATGAGTTATGAGACGGCAAACGGACTCACTGTAAGAGCTAAAATGTCACACTTTTCCCGTACACCTGTTGGCAGAACATTGATCGTGTCCGACCTTGATAGGAATTGAATAATGTTTCGAACTTCTTTTCTCGGGGATCCATCTTTGTCTCACCTAGAGGACTTTTGATGTACAGCAAGACATCTTCGAACGAAGGCTCTATGGGCCATCTTGAATACTAATAATTTAACGTGAGAAATTATTTGCCAGATTGAAAAGAATTCAGTTATTTCAAAATTAATACTAAAGGTGTGATTCGGCAATTTAACACTAGAACATGTCTTTCTTGTGGATATACAACTTATTGGTTTATTAACACGACGTGTCGATGTAGATACTAACATCGTTTTCAAGTAAGTGACACAGGCGTGATTTGGCAATTTTATTTCGCATTGGCAATGAAAATATTTTACTTAAATTAGAAAAATATCCCGAACCTTCTTTTTGTTGGAAGATGACCACTCAGTACACACAATTCTTGACGTAAAGCCGAAGACAGGCGAAGTGGGTCAAGATTTTAAAGTAGGTATGTGATTTCGGCAGCGCAAAGGCGTTGTCTCGTATTTGTTCTCCACACCGTACGTGTTTACTAGGAGATATTATTTGTTTCTGTGGTCAGGGGTAATATTCATAAAATGTCTTCAAAATCTATTTGAACAGTTAAATTTTCGCACTTCGCTGTGAAATATCCCGGCATACTCCTTGACTGGTTTATTTTGTCCGGGCAATGACCGGATATAGTGTTATAGGTTTTCTTATATAAAGAGACAGTGACAAAAACCACAGTGGCAAAGAAATTTGTACACGAAACATGCACATACTTAGGTTTTACAAAGCAGTCCTAATCGGCGCTTTGAAATGGTGAGGACTATTCTTATTATTAACCACTTTTTGTGATACGCCTACAGAATCACTAAATGAAAATTTCTCAAACATTGATAATGTCTGAAGCATTGCGTACCCAAACTGTGTTCATAGTGAATTTTAAGCAAAAACTAAGTAAATTAAAGTGTGGTCAACAATTCTTGGAGGTGACAACCAGATGTAAAACTTCATGGAACTAATAACTGCACCTTTTTAACAAGGGAACGGGATACAACCCTTCAAGAATGTATTCTGTATAGATTTTGTTATCGGAAATGAGCAAAAGATCAAAGCTAGACTCACTTCATTCTGATCTTCAGCAGTAAGTCCATTGTATGTGATATGTTACGGTCCTGGGTTTAATCCAATGTATTCTTTATCAGTTTGGAGATCTGATATCGAAGCGGACAGAGCCCTATGTTGGTATTTCGAAGATGGTGAAAATTGTCACTGATTTACCGAAGTAATTCCAGGTTTAGGATGCACTGCCGCAGACTGGTTTAGCATGTCTGATAATTTTTTTTTCTATTTAGGCATGTAAGCCCCATAAGAGTATTCTCATTGTGTAGCACAATGTGACTAAGTGAAAAATCACTTGTTGAGAATAACATTTGTGTCATGTCTGGTGGCACTCTTTTGCTCCATGATACAATATGCCGGCATTCCCTGTAATTCGGAGGGGTGAGCATTGAAAAGAATGTTTGCTGAGGGAAACCCGATCCACTCGCTAAATTCGGTAAGACTATCAGAACTTTTTCCCTTTTCTATTAGTCAAACATTCCGGAAGACAACCCACTGAACTGCTCCGATTTACCGAAATTAGGTTCAGCCTTGCAGGTTTACACTCGTTGGAGCAAGAAGAAAAGTCTTTTTCTTATCCAATACACACACGCGTCGTAATCTTGTCACCTTGTCAGTGTTGGCCTTAATGATCTAAGAATAGCATTCAACATATGTAGTTCGGGGAAGGGGAGGCTATGGGGCTGGAGGTCAATCCAAAGAGAAAAAAAGGTGAGATGTATTGGTATGTGAACCAAAAATTTCTGGTTAGCCCTTGACGGGTTTTGAAATTCCAACTCAGTTTGTACGGCCCATCAAACACAGAGGAGACAACGTTGGCTGGAAAAAAAAAACAATGGTTATCTTCATATGTGTACAGATTCGAGCAGAGTCCAGTGTGGATACAGCCAGATCTGCAAGTTACACATTAACCTCTTATGCACCACGCACTGTAGGGTCAGATGCAAACGAATGACATCATATGACGCGGAGCGAAGTCTGTGATAATTTATTTTCCTCACGGTATCTGATATGTTCAGAGCCTTTATTGTTGTAAATCGTTGGTCATATATATTTGAACCGAACCAAGGCTACATCATAATTGTATTGAACTTTTAAGTTTCAAGAAATAATAGAAAAACTATGCCAGTGAAAACCATCCTTGGCTGACAATATCGACACACATTATTGTTTGAACTTAAAGCATATATATGTGAAAATTCAAAACACAGCTCGGCTAATGTATGATTTGTCTTCCCACAGTACTCTCTCTGCATGGTTTTTCTTTTTCAAACAAGATGAGTACTTTAAGGGATGGCTAAACAGTCGCGACTATCACTGTGTCCTGGGTTAATTAAATGGAGTCTGGAACTGGCTGTTTAGAGTAATCTCGTCGAATTTGTCGCATTATATTAGCACAAGAGCAACTAGTTACGATATCTATGATGTGCATGTCATTAAGGCATGGGTGTGGGGGTTTCTTTAATCTGCTTACCAAAATAGTTCTCACTGTTAAAAGTTGACACTTATTGCCAAGTTTCTTCTTTGCTGAGGCTCCAAAGGGTACCGGTATCTGCCTTGTACAACACTCCCTTTCTCAACAGTGTACATATGAAGGACTCATTAATTTCGTTTTGAGCCCCCTTGATGGATTTGGCCCCAAATGGCAAGGACATCTAAGAGGTTGAACATTTACATGCCGGACGAAATTTGTTTTGCCTAATAGTCTAAAATTATTGTTCATGTAAGCGTGTAAATCTGTCCCTCGGGGAACGGAAAATGTTACTACCACCACCACCAGGAAGAGGAAGTGCTGTGTTGTGATGGCTTTACTGAAAAGATAGGTAACAAATACAAAGACAGCAAGTCACACTAACATAACACACGTATATGTAAATTCATTTAAGTTCGTCTGCAAGGCATGATTTGGCGGCAGATCTTAGATATATTCCTCACTTCTGTGCAGGCGAAAGTTTTCTTTACTATTGTAACTTACAGATCAGGATCGTGTTTTGGACCGTTTTGTCAATTGTGCCGATTTTGGCCATTTTGGACTTGGATAAGTTTTGTTGACTACTTTTTAAAACTTTGTTACGCCACCTTAAATTTAACGGCAACAATAAAGTCCGTTTCATGAGCGCCTATAAGCTGATGTAATTACGGATAAGCTCTAGTTTTGCACTCCTGTATTCATTTCAAAATTAAAAGTTAAACACTTTTGCAGATGCTGTAACACATTGAATTGAAACTTAGTACATAACTTTACCATAATGACTCCCAGGTCAAGTTTTGAGTTCAGGTATCATTGGTAAGGCCAGTTTCAACGAGATTATGTCTGTTCTGGTGTAGGTATTCAGCCAGCTATTGTCTTATTATTAAAAAAACACGAACTGTGTTTTGCGCTTACAGTGCTTTTAGAATGCTACATAAAATTTGAAACAAGTCCCACCACTCCTGGGGTCATTGTACACCGTATGACCTGGCAAATTACACTATACTCAATAACAGGTCGCTTTAAAGCCTTCAGGTTCTAGTTTGTCATGTTTTCTTTTCCATTCTTGTTATTACTATCAGGGATGCAATTTATACCGACCGGTACACGGAATTTCCCTCCGCGAAATACTAATATTACGGCCTCTCCCTACATTCTCTCCTACAACAGGTGATCTATAACGCACATTACAGCTTAACAATACACATACCCAACTGTAACTCTGATGTGTTCAGTGCGACATTGAGCGTAATCACCATACATATGCGATCCTCGGGACAAAGTGCATGTCGCTATCTGATGCTGTGTGTTTTCTGCATATTCTCCTGCTCCGATAGGTAACCACAGCTTGAGTTTGTCAAAACAATGATGTAACACATTCGCTAAACTTAGCGGATTACGGCATATCCTTATTTTGGTATAAACGCGATTTTTAGTTAGCACCAGTTTACATAAATGTACATACCTATATATCGGGCTATATATGTAAATGCACAGTATGTGCTATACTCTCAGTATAAGCACTGTTAGGGCTGTAACAGTGAGGTAGCATCTAAAAAATCTAAAAATGCATCCAAAAAAAAGTGGGAAAAAAACCTAGGGAATGGATTGATTGGTCTCTAGTTTGCTCGTATCTTGAAAACTAATTAGAAGAGAATCATGAAACTTAGGTTACATTGAGTATGTCTGTCCTTTGGTGCATCACTTTATCCTCTGAATATATATGGGTATACATGTATGATGTGCTGTTTAATTACGAAAAGCAAGGCTGATGGAGACATTGATATTCGGTCAGAATCTTTTGTTTCATCTTGGTATATATTATTTATGCTTTGTTATGCATCAAGAATAAAACTACTACTTGTTTAATTGAACTTTGGTGTTGTGTTGCAGAAAACTGGCAAAATTATTAGTATGACGTTATTTATTCTGTGTGACCCTAAAAGTCTGAGTCGGTGTGACCCTAAAGTTTGGATCAGGACTACCCAGATTGTTTGGGTCCGAGTAAACATAATGTTGGTATGGGCGGCCCTGATGGTTCGGATCGGGGCGACCCTAATGGTTTTGGTCGGAGTGACCCTAATAGTTTGGGTCGGGGTCATTAGTTTGGGTGGAGGCGACCCTAAAAATTTGGCTCGAAATCCGACTAGGTTTTATTGGGTACGTCATGTCTATACCCAAAATGTTTGGGTCAGAACTGTTCAGATTTTGGGCTGTCGAACTGACTCAGTCGCTGTAACAGTGAGGTATTTGAATAAAAGCATCGACAGATAGGCAACAAATACTAAAGCATGATATGCCATTAAAAGTTGTTCGGATTGTGCTTACGGCTTAAACAACGGACGCCCTTGTATCCAGCCTGGCATCGCACTCCGTCAATCACGGGACATTCTCCGGTCTGTTTATGACAGCTCCTGTTGTTGTAGCAGTTTCCACACGTCGCCAGACAATGTTCACCATAACGATTTTCCCTTTGTGGAGGTTTTTACTTACTTTGAACTGTGATATCTGCGATATCTCGGTTTTCTTACATCACAGAAATAAATGGGATTCTTTATCGATACATATACATATTTGGTTTAGTCATAACTGGTTACTGCAGTTCTCACGAACATTTCATTCATACGACAGCAGGATACTTGAGCATACAATAAACAGGAGTACTCGGAATAAACCAGCCGTGTTTGGCAAATACATGACGAACTCCTACATGCGTGACGCACACATGTACGTCATACAAACAGAATCTGTGGTCTTCCACAAACCCCATGTAAGACGACATGAATGCCTATTCTCGCGATATCAGAAGCTTGCTGCCATCACGGGCAAGACAAGAGGATGGCAGTCTCGTTGAGTCCCTTGACACGGATGGGATGTATTGCAATGATAGTCACTTTCGTTGTCCTTTGATATAGATTTATCATGTGCGTACTAGAGGGACTGCATAGTTATGTAATAACATTTACAAATAAATATACGAAAATGTCTCTTTTGATAATTACTCGATTGATGCATCGATAAATATGAATATGAATGTTCAAGTGGACCATACAGAAATGTGAGTTATCAGGGTCTTCATATCACCTGCACATGTTGTCCCCGTGGTGTCGCATCTGAGGCAGGCTGTAGTGGTCACACATTGTCTCTCACACATCTCACCGTACCAGCCGTCGTCACACACTAGGGAGTAATCAGAATACAAAACTGTGTAACGGTAATGGTGAAAAGCGACATCTAGTTGTAAGGTTTGATCAGATACTGAACAATCAGTCTCTCATACATTATAAACCTTACACTGACTCAGATGTAAACATTAGGTAAAACGTGGATCACACTTTAATAAGTATCTCTACAAGCATCTCCCACTCGTTACACGATTACAGAAACAGCCGAGGACAGGTTTAATGACATGTTATCACAGAATTTTGTCTTATGTTTCTGTGTGGGACTGGTATTATTGTTTGTGTCAGGAATGAGTACTGAATTTTTTCCTTATTAATCATTTGTATTAGAGTGTCGGATCTGACGCTAAAGGTCTATTGTACTCGGCCATACTTTCACCAGACACCTAATTAAGTTGTACAATACACTGAGATCATGCCATCACACTTTCGATCAGAGGTTTATCGATTACATTGTACCCTAGCATGATACCATAAGACACCAGATCTGACATTTAAAAGTTATATTATACCCTAACATAATACCACCAGACTCCCAATTTGACGCTCATCGGTTATATTATACCTTGACATAAAGTCACATGTGCCAGACACCCTATTTGACGTTAAGGTTATACGATGACCAGCAATTAAAACGACCGCTTGTGCAAATTTGGCTACTCTAAACCAAATCGGACTGGCCCACATCATTAGTGCTACTGTAAGAGAGTGTGCTGAGGGACAACAATTGAGAGAAAATTACCAGCACCTGATTTGCCTATCCGCGTCGAATATGCTACCATATTCGCCAAACAGTCTCGCCATGCTGCTATGCTCAAGTCTGCTATCGCTTTTATAACTTGCTGTCTGCTCCGTGAATTTTGGCATTCTAGTTAGAATTCTAGTAGTCACCAGGAACAACACGCTTCCCCTACCGATCTGTGGATCTGAACATTAAATTTGGGGCGACAATGAATTTATTTATTTATTTATTTATTTATTTGATTGATGTTTCACGCTGTACTCAAGAATATTTCGTTTACACGACGGCGGGCAGCATGTTGGTGGGAGGAAACAGGGCAGAGCCCGGGGAAACCGACGACCATCAGGTTGCTGGCCGACATTCTCACGTACGGAGGAAGCCAGCTTAGGCTGGCCTTGAACTCATAGATACTGCATTGGTGGCTGGTTTGTGGGTGCTTCGATACCACCGACGATGAACTAAATCCAATAAAAATAAGTCGAATATTTCAGAAGTTATAACGCACGATCGGTCTCTCATCAATGGAGACACGTAAGCCAAAAACTGTTGTTTTCTGAACTTTCGAGCCCCTGTCTAATCGTCTGCCTTCACGTCACAAAACCCCGCCCATCGCAGTCAAAAAACACAACATGGGTCAAGCTTTGTCTGCATTTCACTCGTTCGACATTCATACTGAGCCAAGTTCCTTGTCCCAGAAATGGTCAAATTACCTACAGCCATTCCAGAGCCTTATGATTGCCATAGATATTAAAGACAAGAAATGTCAAAAACCCTTTCTGTTACATTTCGCTGGTGATGACGTCAATGCCATCCTCGACACAGTGACGGAAAATAAGGCCGACATCGATGGAGCTGTTGCAAAACTCAATGAGTACTTCAAGCCGAAGAAAGATTTGGCCCACCAAACGTACGTATTTCGAAATGCCCAGCAAAATCAAGGTGAGACTCTCTATACCTACGTAACCAGATTCCGAAAATTAGCTGCGCGTTGTGAACCCGCCGATACGTGACGGGAAATAAAATATCAAGTTGTTCAAGGCTGTACTTCAAGTAGACTGTCTCGCAGAATTGTCTTTGACTCAGATATAACATTAACTGCCATCTAGATCACTAGAACAGTCAGAGCTTCAAATATATGGTATTGAAAACAGCAATGGACCAACTCAAGGCGAAACTGTACACGTTGTTAATTACAAAAAAATTGTTCCAAAAAATGAAGTCAGAAATCTCATCAGACTAACTGGTCTGCGCTGTCGCATAAACAAAGTCAATTGAAAAATATCAAAACTGTGGTTATTTCACACATCAGGCAACAGTTGCTCAGCCAAGGGACCAGAATGTAACTACTGCCCTAAAATTGGCCATTTTTTCTCAGCAAAAGGTCTCGTAAAAAAGCCCCAAACACGAAACTGCGAATCAAACTGTAACTGTCGTAAAACAAAGTCAATCTATGTCTGACAACGAGTACATATTTCGTATTACGAATTATCAGTTATCCAATGGCAAACAACCTGTAACTACTGTTAAACTCAACGAACAGTCTGTCTGTGTAGTTTTACACACTGGTGCAAATGTCAACACCATTAGTGTGACGAGACTGTAGAAGTCTCATTATCTGCCTACGCTCACTTAGAAAAGTCTTCGCGATATTTATGGGTACAATGCTGATCGCCCTCTTGACATCCTTGGTAAATTCACAGCCACAGGTGAAACTGATTCACAACGCCGTGAAAATGAATTCTTTGTAACTAAAGGCGATTGCGACTCTTTGCTAAGATACAAAACATGCATTGCCTTAGATCTATGACAGATCAAAGAAAACACCGATGCCCTGCCGAATGTTGACTGTACGAATCAGGTACCTTCTCTGTCCGGTATCTGAATTTAGTGATAGCTTCACGAGAACCGCAAAAGCTGAAAGGTGTGCAAGCCAAACTTCACGTTAATGAATCTGCTTCGCCTGTCCCTCAACCACACGGACGTCTACCTTTCCATCTCCGTGGACGCATTGCAGCTGAACTAAATCGCCTTCTGAAGTGTGACATTATTGAAAGTGTTAGTGACACACCTACGCCATGGTTTCACCAATTAGAGTCGAGGAAAAGCCGAAAACTCCGCCTGAAACCTGGATTTGTGTGGACAAGTGAGTTCCAAACCAGGCCAACACATTACCTGCACCATCGCTGACGTCGTCGCTGAAGTTGACGGGTCCACAGCGTTCTCCAGACGAAACCTCAACTCTGGATATCACAAGATAGTGCTGGCACCAGGATCCCGTCACTTGACTACTTTCTCTACCCATGTTGGTTTATTCCGGTATAAACGACTTGATTTCGGTGTGTGTACCGCTTCAGACCCTGATTAAAAAAAACCCTACAAGGACTTGACGTTGTCATTAATGCTGGTGACGACATTTTTCTGCACTGTTTAAACAGAGAAGAGCAATCGTTTCCGTGATCTATTTGCTGGCTTGCGAGGGCGAAGCCTATCATGTTTTACAGTTACATATTTTCGAAGCACGGTATCTCCCTAGATCCCAAGAAACTCGATGCCATACGCAATTCTGAACGTCCTTAATCGTTGGCTGAAATCCACAGCTTCTTCGGAGTGGTGGAGTGTTGTTCACTATTTATTCGCGATCTTGCTAAGTTTTAAAAGCCACTTCGATATCTGACAAAGCAAAGTGCTGATGTCCATGCCCTGGTCTTGTATGTAATCAACAACTGTCTTCCCTACCAAGCGCCTATTGAAGAAAACTCCAGCCGCCACGAACCTCTAAATATGATCAGTCTATCACCTTCGCCATGGGACGAAACTTGGGCTGATTTCTTCGGTCCTTCAAAGTCAGGTGACTTTAAAGTCTCCTGGTTGTATGTGACGAGTACTCAGCATTCCATCAAGTAGTACGCGTTCCATCCACCTCCCTCAAAGCTACGTTGCCAGCCTTAGACAAGATATTCGTGACTCACGGAATCCCCCGTCTGCTAAAAACTGACAACTGTCCCCCGTTCCATTGTGCTGAAATTCACTCAGTATCTTGGTTTCCACTACTGCAGGATCAAGCCTTACTGGCCTCATCCAAACGGTGAAGCAGAACGATTCCTCAAAATTCTCGAAAAGGCCATAAGAACTTATGACGTGGATGGTAAACCATGGAAACAACAACTGTACACTTACTTCAGGCAATATGGCGCCACACACAACAAGTCTACAGGAAAGTGTCCTGCTGAACTGTTGTTCAACCGATCTTTCCGAACATTACTACCTGAACCAGTGATACCTGTAGAAAACCCCTCTTTAAGATCCAAAGACAATAAGTCCAAAGAACGTATGAAGAAGACCTAATGGCCCCAAGGCTAAAGCCAGTGCCATAAAAGTGTATGGGTGATAGTGCTTCAGTTCACCAAAAGCAAACCGGTAAGTTATGCACGCCAAATAACCCAGTTCCATACATTGTTTCTGGCGTGGATGGTTTATGGTATGGATACTGCGGATTTCGTCTTTCTTCAAAGTTATCTTCCCAGCCCCATAGGAACAGTAACTTTATTGATGAACACGATTTTCCGATTTCAACTTCACAAACCCACAAGAATCTTTCACGACAGAGTGACAATAACTGTTCAACCGATGAATGGCATTTTACACACACGTGTCTATTTGTACCAGAAGCAGAATGACACATTTCCAAATGTGGGAGCAGTTTTGTTCTCACCTCAGCGGTTTATGTACTAGGGATATATTCTGTATATTACTGAAAACGTTCTGCTTTCCTTTCATGGTTCTGATCAAAACGATGGGAGAGATGTGCTGTTCAAGCCAGCTTTACAGTGTACTCTGCGTATTTGGTTTTTAAGTTACAGTTTTAGTCGTCACACGAACAACACACGTCCAATGTGGAGTCTATCCAGGGTCTGAACATTATACATGCAGTCTCTCGCTTTTGATATTTTTCTCTGCATTTTTATGCAGTCAAAAAAGCATGTGTCAGGCAACAGCAATGATTGTCGGAAATTTACAAGTCAGTACATTTTCTTGCCCTCATTTTCCAAAGAGCTCTGAGACAATTAAGTGGTAGCTGTTGTATCAGCTGAAATAAGTAAAATAACAAATCAACAAACTAATCATCTTAAAAACTGACCAAATATCTATACCTGCCATGTAGTAACCTGGCCTTGTGTGTTATCTTAAATATATACATAATTTAACTGAACTGAAGGTTTTGGGTTATTGATCACTCAGGCTTGCTGTACCTGTACCCGTCTCAACATTACTCAGTGGCTCGGCTGGCTGGTCAGAGGCCTATAACTTATCAGGGCGTATACCCAAGATATGCATTGGTGTAACTTATAGTATGTGCATGTCTCGTATGCTCGCTTTTGTCCTCCTAAGAAAAATTACCATAAAGAAGGACCTCACAAAGTGTGAGAGGTCTTCTAGACGATACGATCTTGACGGTATTTCCTAGAACTGGACTGGTACATTGCTGAGTGATGACGTCACCTGGGCCATCAGCACTGGTAGTGGAATCCTGATAGCATGTTGTGTAAACCCCGGCTGAGGTTCCCACAGACAGAGTAAAGTTGTTGAGTCTTGCTCCGCCTGAAATAGTGAGAAAAGGAACTGCTTATGTTTCGAATAGATATGTACCAGTATCAGAATTCCCGCGAATGTGTGGTTCAGTAAGCACGATGACCGATTTAACATAACGTACGCACCATTCTTTTTGTGCCTGATTTTAAGGACGCCGAACGTTGTCAAGAAACTATGATCAGTTATAAACATGAAATTGATGTATTTTATTTAGATTTGTGTGGTCTTGTCATCCCCTCAAATATCAGTGGAACATTTTCACATTACCCAATGGTTAATCTCCAAAAAGACCAGGTTGTTCCACCTGAGAATCCCTTTTCTTCTCTCCCTTTTCACGAATGTACTGACATTCCGCCATGACCTTACCCTTCCTCCACAGAGTCAACACTGCATTTTCACAGCTTTGAACATATGAACTTCAACTTCAACTACAAAGATTGATGCCAACAATTACGAAATAATCCACTGGGATGGCGTCAATGGCAAACAAAGGAAGTACTATTATGAAGGTGAGTTAAAAGAAAAATTAAATTACTTAGATACAAAGTCTTAAAATTAGTTTTTCATTTTCACCTTAATGTTCTCATCTTAGGAAAGCATTTTGATGAAGTCACCAGCTATCTCCGAAATTTAGATCAGGATTTTACCGTGATAGGTCTATCTGAAAGCTGGTTAAACCCAGCAACCGAATCCTGATATAACGTTCCCGGCTATTTTTCCATTCCATCTACCAGAAAGCATAAAAAGACGGTGGTGTGGTTTACATGTTAAAGAATCTAAGTGTGAAAGTAATGGCTGATTTATGTTTTTATAACCAAACGAATGTTTATGAATCTTTGTTTATTAAATTTAGTGTAAGCAATATGGCTTACATTACTGGAATTATCTATCATCGCATGGGATGAAATGTTACTCTATTCAATGAACACCTGACATCGTTACTAAGCACAGTTCCAACAGGTAAAAATTGCTTTCGGATGGGCGATTTTAATGTCGAACTCTTTTCAAGCAGAATTATATGCCCCAACTCAAATATTCTTGGACAATCTTAAATGCAGATACATTTTCCTGTGATGACCAAACCAATCCGCACTGACAACAGTTTGGCAACCTTAATAGACAACATCTTCATTAATGTCAACGAGCAAAACGTATTACCCGGAATTTTGCTCAAGGATATCTCGGATCATCTTCCCATTTTCCATGTTTCTAAAACGTTTGTTATGCATGAGTAATTACCCCAAATTCCATATCGTCCATATACTGTTAATATCTGTTAAAAGGAAATAACATTTTGTAAACGCGAGGGAGGAGGTTAACAGGGATGAAAATTTTACAATGGATGAGCTCAGCGGAGCTCATGACATATTCATGGCTAAATTACTTAATCTACATGATACATATTTCCCTACTGTAACCATTAAAATCAAACAACATAAAATTCATAAACCATGGGTATCACACGGTCTGATACAATCTGTCAACATAAAGGATAAATTACACAGAAAACAGGTCATATCGCCGAATCCTTGTACACGAACGGAATACAGATCATACAGAGATAAGCTTAACAGCCTACTTCGCTTATCTAGGAAAACGTTCTTCGAAAACAAATTCTACGAAGTCCACAACGACATTAAGGGGACAGGAAGAGTACATAACCAATAGTTTGGTAAGAAAAGTACAAAATTGCTTTCTGACGTATTTGAAATAAACAAGATGGATACATGCGATCAGCAGTTTAATACAGACAACTTTAACAACTATTTTACATCCATGGTTTCCAACCTCGAGAAAAATATACCATGTACCCAGACTTCTTTTCATGAGTATCCCAGTGAGCCAACCTCGAAAGAATTCTACTTTGATCCAGTGTCCACGGAAATGGTTACCTCGATTATATACATCTGTAAATCATCTCCGGTAAAAGATGGCATTTCGACGTCTTTATTTAAACTATCTAACGCCATTGCTGATCCGCTACCACATATTGTTAATTAGTCAATGTTAACTGTCCGCTTTCCTAATTCGCTCAAATAGCCATAGTTACACCAGTTTAGAAATCAGGAAATTGCAAAAAACAAAACATTATCGACTAATTTCAGTCCTGCCTAGTATCAGTAAAATTTTTGCAAAAGTCTTAGCAAATATGATCACAGATTTTCTCAAAAGCAATAATATTATGACTCATCATCGGAATGGGTTTCGATCAAATCTTTCCACACTGCAAGCCTCAGGTGTTCTCTGTGACAAACTTGTTGCTACCAAAGAAAGTGAAGTTACTCGACAAACTGAAGCATTCTGGATTCCGTGGAACGAGTAATAATCGGCTGGGAGGTTTTTATGAAATGTCGACTAATTTGTACACTCCTACGATGTCCTATCATGCCATAAGGCAATCTCACACGGCGCCCAAAGTGATATATTTTGAGGTCATCACTTTTTAAAATCTACATTAATGACATAACTGCAGCAACCACTAAGTAATTAAAAACAAGTAAAATTTATCTTGTTTACCAATGATACTAGCGCCCACATCTCTTCCAAAAGTCAAAGTAGTGCAATAAACGCTTTTAAAATGGAATTATCCAAAGTCCAACAGCTTTTAACTTTCAGCCAACCGCCTATCACTTAATATCGGTAAAACTAAGTACTTGCTAATATTAATAAATGACATACAAATGCACCCCATTTTATTAAACAATAGTGAACTTATCTCTATTTCAGAATTTAAATTTCTTGGAATTATGTTTGATAATAAGCTTACCATCGGTCTCTCACATAATGCATATCTTCAGAAAGGTATTCAGAAACATAGGGATCAAAAACTACATAAAATGATCACTAACAAAAATGTTTTGCTTACATAATACTATCGACTGATTAACTCTTATTTAACATATACAAATTCTTTATGGGGAAATACCTGTCTAAGTCATCTCAAGCCTCTAGAAATTCTCCACAAACGATCGCTTCCCATCATCACCTCCTCTGGTAAGACAGAACATACGGCTTCAAATCATTAAGAATTCTTCCTCTGTCGTGTATTAGTCAATACTCCTGTCTTCCAATAACACACAAATTTACGTTTCATCCCTATCGACTACCTTAATCTATGCGACTGTTCTTTCAAAAACAAGTCCCATGTTCACGCTACTCAACCAGGGCCCAGACATCCGACCTACATAAACCTTTCTTGAAAAGTAATATTTCCTACCACACACTTAGAGAGGCCACTGCCGTCATTGGAACAAACTGCCAATTAACTTAACTTATATTCCTGGACTGAATCTGAGCATTTCAAGTAGGTCCCTGCCAAACCCAGACCAAAATAAGTAATTAATGCATATCGTTTGATGATGGTCTGTGTTAGCTGTGCGGAGATAACTGCACCATTGGTTAACAGTTCGTACGAAGCCAGTTACCTATGATACATCGGACACGAACAAACCCTTCACCGATTCAACATAAAGGATACTAGATGTTAGACGATGACAATATCTCTTTACCAGAGACATGTCTATTCACAGCAGGTAATCCCCCTCATTGCTTTACTCCCACTTATTCGGCAGAACTAAGAAAACACAACTGCCTTGGTTAACAACAAGTGATACCGTTTCACAAATTTAAGGTAATCTGATCTTCATCTTAAACTGAATGGAAAGAAAAGAAAGTGGAGAATCAAAACGTGAGCCTGAGGGAATCTAGTATATCCTTCATTTCTATTCTAGTTTTATAACAAAGCTCGGGCTGTATGTCCTCCCTAGCCTGTATTTCGGCGCTATGCTCTGTTTTTTGGTTATGCCCACAAAACTTTCTTGGGGTTATCCCTTCTAAACGGTTCTGTACTTATCACAGTTCGACACCCTATGTGGCAAGCCGAGCAGATATCTCTTCTGTATTACACATGTTTGCTAGCATTGTCCTGTTTTTCGGGTAACATAGAGTTACCATTTACGCTATTGCTGAAGATTTCCCACCACTGACGAAAAATACAACAAAGGAGATATTTGGGGTTTACACACCCCAACCCCCCGCGCTCCTCCAACGACTGTTCCTGTATAACTCCTTTCTCGTTTTGAGATGTGTCTTTGTTTATTGAGCGCGCAATGCTAAAGACTATTAAAATTTAAAATTCGACAAAGCACACATTCAGACCTTCGGCATTGAACACACTGTTACACGTGAAACCTCACTATGAGTTTGACAAGTCACTCATGTTGAGTATATACTACATGTAATATCTGACTGACATATGCTTTGCACCCGATTTTCTCCTAACGTTACAACATAGGTAAGTGCTGAAACAAACATGGAATTGCAAAGTGGCAAGAAATGTAAATTTCTCATACCGCATGCAATCGCACGCACAACATACACACGTCGTCAGACACACGCAAATCCAGTACAGAAAGACAAACAGAACACAAAATGAAAGGTCAGACATCCCACCACATAGTTCTCAAACGATTCCACCAGTCCAACAAGTGTATTTGTAAGTCCTGCATAAAACGCTGGGAAAATGCTTTGAATTTTGACCGTTGTCTACTTTATACATATATGTTTGGAGTAAGAAGACAGTACGACTTACATTTTTCTGTAGTACTACAATCTCCATTTCTGTTGTAGATGGTGAACCTGTGGATCCAGTATGACTTAATCAGTGTGACCATCCAGTACTGACCGGGCCAATTCTTAGTGTGAGTACATGGGGTGTTTAGATTATGACCCGTCTTCCCATCCACAGCATGGCCGGACACCAATTCCATAGAATTATGAATGTAGTTGGAGGACTGAGTTGTGGTTTTGTTCAATGCCACATTTCCTGTAATACAAATCGTCCGTTGTTCACCAAACTTTGTGTAATCATAGAGCAAGACACAATCACTCGTTCCTATGTTCCGGTCTGAGTTGAAGGAAAGATTTGGCATGGACATGAATCAAGAGACAGCTCGGATAACATGTCTGATTTCAAATGTAGTGGTTACAATGAAATAAAGATATATCTTAAGTCACTGACATAAAAATCCCACTGGTTCCAGGGTAACTTTGGTAACCGGCATCGCGCTTCCTTAATATCGAGTCTACCTATTGCGGGGTAATTTGGTGGCCAGACTCCACGCATGCTAGTATCGAAACAACTGATTCCAGGGTAATTTGGTCACCTGAGTATAAGCTTTAGTAAAATCATAACTTCTTAAACCATGTTTAATATGCTAAGATAGCTACGTCTTTTTCCAGCGTAATTTGCTTACTAGCATAGGAAAATAGATAATACTTTCATTGGATACAAAGATTTAAGTCTTTACTGCTTTATTTCACCGGTATTTACTGCCGTACTCAGGAATTCTTTACCTATACAACGGCGATCAGGTTTGTATGTGGAAGAAACCTTCGCCGGATGCCTGACAAAGCTTCCGACATAAATTCGCAGCCTGAGAGGTAAGTGATGGATTCGAACATGCGATCTCATTGAAAAAGTTCATGATAGATGGGCCAGGGTCATCCCCGTTCAAATGTTAGCAGATTTGCAGTAATCACATATGTAATCAGTAAACGGTAATATTGAAAGCAAAATGAAAAGAAATTTATAGGGCAAATCAGTAGTCTTGGCATATATTTTGGAACTTTCAATTTAGATGTCAGTGTAACTGGCAGTTATGTACAAAGTATAACCGGTATCTAAGTGTGAAGTATTAGTATCTACGTATAAAATGTGACCGGTAATTATGTGTATAAAAGTGTGGACGCTAACTATGTGTAAAAACTGACTTGTTTATATGTGTAAAGTATGACCTATGAACATGTATAAAGTGTGACATGGGCGCCTCCGTGGCTCAGTCGGTTAGCGTGCTATCGCAGCACAATGACCCGAAGCCTAACACCAATGCGGTAGCTGTGAGTTCAAGACCAGCTCATGCTGGCTTCCTGTCCGGCCGTAAGTGGGAGGCTTGCCAGCAACCTGGGCATGGTCGTGGGTTCCCCCCCCCAGCTCTGTCCGACTTCTTCCCACCATAATGTTGGCCGCCGTCGTATAAGTGAAATACTAGTATTCTTGAGTACGGGGTAAAACACCAATGAAATAAATCAATAAAGAGATAAATAAAGTGTGATCTGTGTCTAGGCGTAAAGAACATGGCTGTGCAAAGTGTGACGTGTTTATGTAAATTAATGATCATTGTTAATGTCGTATCAGCATGGTGAATTGTCTCATGGCGAATGTATCTATGTGTAAATTTTGACCTGGATTTATGTGTAAAGTTTGGCTGGTGCATTTATCCATGTGTAAATTGTGACCTAGATATACATATATAGTTACACCGGTCCATGTATCCTTATGCAAAGTGTGAGCGGTGTGTATGTGTACAACCTGGTGCGTAGGCCAAATGATGCGTGCGATGTGTCTTTTAATTATGTATGAAGCATGACCCGTCATAAGTTCATTGTGCTCTTTAACTAGGCGTGAAGTGTGACCGCTAACCATGTGTGCAATGTGTCCTTCAACCATGTGTGAAGTGTGACCGGTAACTGTGTGTGAAATGTATCCTGTATCTTTATCTTAGTGTAAAGTGTGACTGGTATCTACGCATTTACAGGATTATCTAAAGATGATACCACTCCCGTTATCAAAACTATTAGCGATTAGTTTACAAAATGGAAAAAGATAGTTTACATGTTCTGTTGGGTTTTGAAGCTGAAGTTCCATGAGAGAAATGAGTTAAAGGAGGATAAAGCTAGGTAACTTACGTCTGTGACACAGGTACCCGTCCCTGTGAGGAGCAGAACATCCTTGTAAACACACTGTTGGAGAAAAAATATTGACAAGAGATCTACACATAATTTGTCTGTCATATATGGTGATACTTATGGCCTATGACGTCAACAGAGTTTCTATGCAGTCAGGTCGACACGTACAGTCAGAAATGTCTTACACAACCTGGATTAAAGTCATGGAGATATCCTCATGATTAATGAGCCGTTGTGTCGGTATGGAATAAGCTATGCGTAAAATGAGACATATCCGAGCTTCACTCTGGATATATCGGACAGGTCATTTAGTGACACCCTGGGAGGGTCCGTTATCCACAGTGGCGCTCTGGGTGGGTCAGTTGGTGACAGTGACGCCCTGGGCTGGTTAGTTGGAAACAATGACGCCCTAGGGGGGTCAGTCGTCAACAGTGACGAAGTAGGCAAGTGAGTCGGCGATCGTGGTTTTTGATTGTAATGCCCATAGAGATTTATGTTTTGTGCACGATTTTTAGATACTTTACAGGGGTTTGTGAAGATTTAAATCTATGAATATCTGTAATGGTAGTGTTGTACAAATAAGAGGTGTACAAAAGGCTACATGTAATGGTATAATTGTGATAGACTATTTGATCAGAAAGACTGGTGGTTTACAAATGTTGCAGACGGATTCTGTGACGCTCATCGTGTCTTGTCTTTTAAAAGCTGAGCCACGAATTCAGAAAACACTGCTGACTGTGTGGAGAGAGGTATACATATCTCAAAAAAGTAACGATTGCATTGATACCTCCATGAAAGTCGGACTCTAGAGATAAGAATATAAACTCAGGAGCCGGTGGATTGCATCACAGCAAACATTGAAGGGTCTGATAAGAGAAATCAACTGCGACTTTTCCAGATGACACACACAGGTTTTCGTCAGCCATTTACATGTAGGTGTCAGAATTCTGCTTATGATGCTTTTGGCGAGAAACCACACTTAACTGAACAGAAAAGACGAGCAAAGATAAAATCAAGAGACTTCAAAAATCACAAGACAATATTGGGAATATGTCAATAAACTAAACAGAACAAAGACAACTCCTTCCACATCTTTTGATCCTCCGTGTCTTTTCTTTGAAAAGATGTAATTTTAATAAAGAAGCGGGGTCAGTTGAACGATCCCCTCTAACCGAACGTTTCAATGATTTGTCCCTGAACACTGATGTTTTCAATTATTATTTCCCTACTTACGAAAAACAAACAGATTTGAATAAATGCAGAAATTTTTGATTTATTTATTTTCATTCGTGTTTTACGCCGTGCTAAAGAATATTTGCTGCCAGAATTATGGTAGGACACCGGACAGAGCCCAGAGGAAACCAACGACCATCCGCAGGTTGCTGGCAGACCTTCCCACGTACGTCCGGAGAGGAGGCCAGCATGAGCTGGCTTGGATCTCACAGCGACCGCATTGGCAGGTGGTTTCTGGGTCTTTGCGCTGCTCTACGGAGCCACGAAGGCCCCAAATTAAGAAACATTAAGGCTTCTGGACTTGACCATACTTCAAATGAATACTTTATTTATTTATTTTATTGGTGTCTTTTTTACGCCATACTACAAATGAATATATCATTTTATCTTTAAGTATTATGTCTGATATATACCTACACATTTTTGACATTGCTTTTAATTCTGCTAAATAGCCGGAAACTTGCCCGTCAGGAGTAATAAAGCCTTTCTACATAAATTAGGGTGACACAGGTAATTACAGAAAACAAGCCTGTTGAATTGTGTGGGGGAGATATTCGCGTCCATATTAAATAGTTGGTTGACAGTATTTGTAAATGAACACTGGTTTTTATTGAAGGCCTAAGTGAATCTAATATCACACTGGCTCATACATTTAAGCTATATAGTAGGGCTGAAGGCAAAACAATGAAGCAAAGTAAAGAAATTTTCTGCATTTTTGTTTATTTGATACAATAGGAAGACAACGTTTTCATATGGACGAAATTATTAGGCAGCGTGTAGATGGGGAATTTCTTTGAATCATATCAAGTGTGTACAAGTTAATAAGTCATGTAATAAAACTTGTCAATAAAACTGTAGTCCTGCAAGGTGAAAAACTATCTCCATTACTGTTTGCCTTGTAAGTGGCGCTGGAAAATATATAGAAAACTTTTGTTAATGGTAACATTAAATAGGCTGAAATGCATGTATTGGTTTTCATGAAATCACTTCTTCTGCTTTGTGTTGATAGTGTGTTTTTTGCCACTTCTGCTCCAAGACACCAGTCAGCACGATATATAAACATTCAACAAACTTAACATAAGAAACGTGAATTTATATTCACCAATTCCTGTCTAGTTTAGGAGCGCTGGTTTCCTTGTTAAATTGTATTTTACCTCCGTTTCTACCAAATTCTGTAAACCAACTGCGCAATTATCTCATTGCTGAGAATTACGTGTGACGCTTCAATAAAGCTACAAGCCCTCAGTTTACACTGCCTGTAGAAGGTAGTGGGATTACATGTTACGTATAATGACCTATCAGACAATAGGATGTAAGTATTTCTGGCCTTCCTTCATTTGACCTGGACCTAGTCCGGCACCATTCTGTTGTTGTGTGTATGACTTCTGCACTGTGCACAACCATGGGCCAAGCAGCATCTATGTAATATGACGCTTATGGTTAGGTACGCTCATAACATCAGCGGTTTTTGCTACAACACGCTGTTATGTATAGACCCATTCTTCTCTAAAAGAGACTGGTGATCCAGTTATCAGAGAGCAAAGGTCGTAACGCCTCGGAGACGAGCAAAGTCCTTACACAAAATGTTACCTGATGGACAACGTACAGGCTTAGAAGAGGGTTCAGTTAGGGTGCTATAAAAAACTTTATGGTTGTTTTCTGAACCCTATATTGCTATCCTTGGCAAACTTGCTTTCTCCGCAGTGCGAAGGTTCAGTGATGGAGGATGTGGTGCTAATGTCGAACCCTCACCCTTCAACCTAGTGATGTAAATTCAGGAATGTGGACATAATACAAGAGAAATAAAACTTTCCGCACTTAAACTCGAAAACAAGTATGGTCATGCTTTCATATGCTGTAAATATTTTAAAGCGGAAAGAGAACGCCATCTGTGTATCTCGTGTATCTGGTGGTTAGCGTCCTCGAAAAGGCAGCGGTCGTGAATTCCACTTAGATCTAATAACATAATGGAGCAAGAAGAAACTTTTCATACCCACACGAGCGTCACCTATGCCCCCACACGCAGTGAAAGCGTCACCATGGTCCCCACATGCATTGGCAGCGCAATTGAACGCCCCACCTCCTGGGTGGCACGTAAATTACATCATAATAGTACAAGGTTATGGTGTAATTTTTTCCAGGCAAAGGACGCTAAAAGCGGGAACTGTCATACATAGAATTCTCGTGTTTATTGCTTCCCAGTTATATCAGTAACGACTTTCTATGAACAATACATGCATAAGCCATTACAGCTGATAGTTGCCTAACTGTACCCAACACATAACGTTCATAACTCAGAGTTGTCGACATAATGCTGGAGAATTTGTCGATGTTCTGTGGGACCGGTTGATTGCTTTATGTCGGGTAGGTTGTCGGTTTTGTGTCCACAGGTAGTGAGTTTTGTGTTGACTGGCTGTGAGTCTACGGCCGGCGGGTTGTTGGTTTTATGTCTAGGAGGTTGATGGATCTATGTCCGATAAGTTGTCGCCTTTATGTCGGTGAGGTTGTGGGCTTTTTGTGAGAAAGGTTGTCGGCTCGATGTCATAGAGGTTTCCGCTTTTATATCGCACCTGTAGTCACCTTGATGCAGAAGACAGTTAGACAATGCTGAACAGATTATTTATTCGAAATCGATCAGGTTGTCGGCTTCAGTTGGGTGGGTTTAAATTTAGTTTTATGTCGGACTAGTTATCGGTTCTTTGTGGGGCTGATTGTCGGCTTTTTGTAGGAAAGTTTGTCACAGCGATACACCAGTCAGGTCAGCGTAGGTCTTTACCAGGATTCTGTCCTTGAAATCAGAAAAAAAATTCAGTAGGAGATGGGCAGTCAACAAAAATCCAATGTGACATGTGGAAAAGTCAAACAAAATCTGTTTGAGAAGTTGGTGTATATATTTTGTTCCAATTATAGAATGTTCGGCGACCGCTTAACAAATGTGATACTTTTTACAAGGACACTGATTCTGTTCACTTCTAATGGCTTCCCAAACAGGTATTTTACGGGATGCTCAAGAGTATTTGAGCCATCGACGCCATCATGGTGTGACAGATTTGCCACAGACTTGATAGAAGATCTTAATATGGAAAGTACTTCCGCGTAGATAAAACCATGTAACGAAGTTATTAAAGTCAGTTTTGCATACAGTCTCAGATAGTTTAAAAGGGACACTGACAGAGATAAAACATATGGATAACATACCTGGTAAAATGCTGATAATTATGAGAATGCATCCTGTGGTGGTTGTAGTCATTTTAGAGAGCTCTTCTGGGACACCCCTTAGGCTGAGGACAAGGTCGTACCAGTAAACATCTCAGCATACATCTAAGCTGGTGGATGGGCTGCTGGTATATGCCTGGTGACCACGCATTACATCAACACTTCTAGACAACACAGACAGCCGGTCTTTTGTGTACCTGTGAATAGAGCTACGATCAGTGTACCATTGATGATTGAATGTGAACCCTTACACATGAAAAGGAGTACCCAACAGTCTACAGCTGATTCATGGTCTTTTTTGTCAGTCTAACTATTCAGATTGATCAGCCGCTTGTATCATAGTGTATGGCAAGAGAGGTGAGTGGTTACCAATGGTAAGATGGAATGGAGTTCGAAGCAGAGGCCAGCTTAACACCGTATGATATACATATAAAATGTAGGCGAAGCTCTCTACTTAGTTCCCTCATATGTAACAAAGTGCCCTAGTCTTCATCACAAACACCCGGAGGGCCAGCTCTGTGGGTGGCGGTAATAAAGCAAACCTCTGAGAACACCAGCACCTTTCCGTATACACCTTAGAGAGAGTGTGATACCGGCGTGATCTGAATTCGAACACACGGCCATGAAGGGAAATACACTATAAATTTTCATGTTTGAATTATAAATACTCCTGTGCATCGGATGTTAAACACTTAGAGTATATAGCATTATAATATACTCATATATACATGTTTAGACAATGATGTTTAATTCTTAAATTATTAAACACTGTATTGTACTTATTTAACACAGTTATTTGAAGATTATTCACCCATTAAAAGCTTTGGGCGTTGGTCATTTTACAGTGTGGTGGCTGTAATAAGCACAGTGGTTTGGTCCCACGGAAATCAACGACTGAGAGGGACGACATAACCTCAAAAGGGAAGAAGTTTTAGTTCACTGACCCCTTTTGATATATTTTGTCAATAGTCTGAAGAAAGTTTTACAGAATTTTGCATTAAACGTAAAGGCCTATATTTCTAACATACGCAATAACATAAACCAAGCCCGGTGACTCATTCAACACCTAACATTGGTACAATGAGAAGTTATCACAGCAGAAGCCGTCTTATTTAGTGCATGTTCCACTGGAAGTTTTGTTTTTGTCGCCGTTTATGTGTATATCTGTCTATCTGCCTTTCTGTCCGTCCGTCTGTTTGCTCTAATTTTATAATTTTGTACAGTAAACTGTGGTAATGTTACTAGTCTAGATCCACATCTAGTAATTTTTAGCGGTTCCTAGGAGATAGGTGCGGAGTATTCTTTTCCGTTATTCCGTTGTCTGTAGTAATCGAGGTATTTTATTCATTTTGCTTGAGGAGAGTCGCAGGTTTTCACTTCATGGGTGCCTTCTATTTTGATGTGTATGTAAGGCCGTACTGAGAAAGTATGCACTTTCATAGCAATGTCAAGTTTATGGTAGGAGCAGAGCAGCCGTGTAGAGTAAATCACCGACTGTCAGCAGGATGGAGAGAGTGGCAGATTTTCACTTCAGGTATGAGTTTTACTTTCACATATATGTAACGCCGTACCCAGGGAGCATCCACTTTCAAAGCCTCTATCAAGTTTACCGGTACGACACATAGGAATGCCTGAGTTGAGCAAACCACGGCCCGTTATCAGGTACACGATAAATTTTCTTAGGTGATCTTAATGTTGAGCCTGATGTAATTTGTCTCCAAGAAACATTTCTTAAACCTAAGTATAACCCTACATTCCCAGGATATGTCATGAAAAGAACTGACAGAATTGGCATGGTCAGAGGTGGACTGGCTATGTTAATGAAAAGTGGTATTTCATTCACGGGACGGGTTGTGAATGTAGTAAACCTATACAACGCTTGTAATAGACTAGATATTTCTGAGCTCAGTGCCATTGTATCGACTGTTAAGGGCCCTGAAATAATGTGTGGTGATTTTCATGCACATCACGTGTTGTGGGGCAGCTCATCAACTGATGCCAGTGGTTCTGTAGTTGAAGATTTCATCGAAGATAATGATCTAATAACGTTAAATGACGGATGTGGAACAAGACTCGAGGGCCGCTCGGGCAAGTTATTTGCCCTTGATTTGACTCGTGGTCCAACGACTTATGTCCTGGTTTTTCATAGTTTGTGGATTACGATTCACCTAATGGAAGTGATCACTACCCTGTGGTTGCTACATTTAGGGTATCACCCTACACTATAATGATGTAGATAATCAGCCTAGATGGAAAATAAAAAGAACTGATTGGAATATCTATGCCATTGAATGCTTGTCGTCATTGAATGAATATGTTGTTTCTGATATCATTGGTCAATTTACCGACAACATTATAGTCGCTATCAAGTCTGGCGCCAGTATCGCCATCCCGAAGCCTTCAATGGCGATCTGGTCGAAGCCTCCAGTTCCATGGTGCACGACAGCGTCTGCTGTTGTCATACGTCAGCGTGAGAGAGCTAAGAACAGAGAGTCTCACACCCGTCTGATCAACGATATCGTTTTTTGTCGAAAATGTAAGGCTATTTCGCAGCGTACAATCAAACAAGCCCAGAAAGCCTATTGGTGAAAGTACTGCTCTGGTATTACTAGTTCAACACCACTAAAGAGGGTATTGA
Source organism: Acanthopleura granulata (assembly GCA_016165875.1). Lineage (NCBI taxonomy): Eukaryota > Metazoa > Mollusca > Polyplacophora > Chitonida > Chitonidae > Acanthopleura > Acanthopleura granulata. Next base: position 86,482 of record JABBOT010000059.1, on the reverse strand, counting down.
CCCAGGTAAAGGCAGTGAGTTTTGCAAAGAAGTCTAATAATATTCCTACATTGATATCTGATAACTCATCTTGTGTTAGTGACTTTGATAAGTGTAACCTGCTAGCGGAAAAGTTTGCTCATGTTTTAAGTTCTAGCAAAACTGATTCTGATTTTATCAAGTACAAAGTACAACAAGAGCTACTCCATAGGTTTGATAATATTTTGTCCAATGATCTGGCCATTAATGACGAATTTTCTCTCCTGGAACTCAAGCAAGCTCTGAGTGGGAAAAAAGATTCCACACCCGGGGAGGACGGCGTATATTACTCTATGTTAAAAAACCTACCGGATGAATGCCTTAAAATTATGTTGCTGTTGTACAACACTATTTGGTCAAGAATTAATCTCCCAGGGTGCTGGAAAATAGCCACTGTGATACCTATTGCTGAGTCAGGAAAGAATGCTACGGCGTCGGGGTCGTTCCTCACAACAGCATTAACATCAGTGCTGTGTAAAACGATGGAGACCATGGTATACTCCAGACTTGTATGGTTTCTAACTAAAAATAATATATTTTCAGACGTCTAGAGTGGGTTTAGAAATAACCGCAGCACATCAGATCATTTAGTGTATTTAGAATCCTCTGTCCAAAAGTCATATTAAAACAGAGAATCTGTCTTGGTTGTGCTCTTGGATATAGAGAAGACATACGACATGATATGGAGGGGAGGGTTACTCATCAAGATGCAGAATATTGGTATAGGAGGTAAAATGCTCAGATGGGTGAAACGCTTTTTGTCTGAGAGAGTTATACGAGTTCGAATCGGCAAGGCCTACTCAAACGCAGTGAATATTGAGAATGGCAGTCCTCAGGGTAGTGTAATATCTCCCACTGTTTTCAACATTCCCCAAAATGACCTGGCCTCTGTCTTTTATCCAATGATTCCTTGTACTAATTTTGCAGACGACAAATCCCTTTGGTTCCAGTACCAGGATCTGAACGCTGCAAAGTGGCACATCAAACAGGCTCTAGACACAATGACACGATGGAGTAAGCTTTGGGGGTTCCGTTTTTCGTGTATGAAGTCAGAGACGGTTGTGTTCACGAAAAGAAGGATTTTGCCGCACATATCACTTAAGCTCGGTAACACCTAGATGAACTTGCCTTCATCCTATGGATACTTGGATGTCACTTTTGACACCAAATTGACCTGGCGCAATCACATTGATAATGTTATCCTCAAATGTAAAAAAGTGCTTAACTTGAAGAGGTCTGTATCCGCTAAAAGCTGGGGGGCTGATTATAAACCCTTACTCTTAATATATAGGTTGTTAATCCGACCCAGGCTCGATCATGGATGTGAAGCTTTTGATTCGGCCTGCAGTACTTTAAACTCTAGACTTGACTCTATCCAGTGTACAGCGTTACGAATTTCCAATGCAGCGTTGAAAACAACTCCTTTAAATGTTCTTCAGGTCCACTACCAGGAATGGCCTCCCACAGCAAAATTTACGATGAAGTTAGAAAGCTCTCTACATAATTCAGCCAGTTCAGTGCTTTCACCACCTTGTTATGATTCTCTCTTTAATGCCAACAAAAAGTCACAGCCTTTCCATGTTCGTGCCCAGGCCATTTTGCAGAGTGATGGGGTCATTCTCGGACGTTTACAGAAGGAATGTTTCCCGTCATCTCCCCCCTGGAAGACTCAAACACCATCTGTATATATGGAGCTGATTCTCTCTATAATGCCAACAAAGAGTCACAGCCTTTCAATGTTCGTGTCGAGGATAGTTTGCAGAGTGCTGGTTTAAATATCGGACGTTTACAGAAAGAATGTTTCCCGTCATCTCCCCCCTGGAAGGCCCAAACACCATCTGTATATATGGACCTACACTCTCAGGTCCAGAAATCAGACAGTAGTCACCCCATTTCTGTGATTTCTAACGAATACGTAAGCAACAATAGGTCTGCATACATACACGTTTTTACCGATGCCTCTAAGTGCCTACTGTTCAGGTTGGGGCTTCGGTTTGCGTACCAGAATTGCGATATGAAAAATTCTTAGATTGTCGTATAACCTCCCTGTATATTCAACAGAACTCTATGCATTTCTGAATGCTCTACTCTTTCTTTTGGACTTAAGACTATTAAGAGCTGTTATATTCACAGATTCTTTTAGTACGTCACAGTCATTGACGTCATTTAAGTGGACAAAATGCTACCTTGTCCTGTACGAAGTTGTTTTTCTGTCGTCCTCTCTATTCTTTCCTGATCTTGACATTCGCTTCTCTTGAGTTCCCGGATGCCCGCTAATGAACGAGCAGATAGACTAGCCAAACGAGCCCTAAGGCTGTGTGATGTGACCTTTAATTTCAAACTGACCATATCCGAGGCCCAAAATGAAATAAAGTCATTGTCATTTAAACTATGGTAAACTGAATGGGACGCCTTAGAAAAAGGCCGTTTTTATCACCCATTTAACCCTGTTGTCAAACTTCATAGCAGCCTCCCTTTTTCCTTTTCTAGCAAAAAAAACAGAAATCCTGTTCTTCCGATTTCGGTCAGTACACCTCCCAGTTAATAGCTACTTATAAAGAATCAAGGCAACAAATTCAGGTCTGTGTGATGCTTGTCAGGCTGAGGAGATCATCCATCCTTCTGATCTTGTAGACGTTGGAATTACTGGCCCAACACTGAGGACTGTGCTATGTCCACCGTGGAATGCAGGTTTGGTTTTCAAACCCGTGGGGAATTATTTATGTAGGATCGATAGATTTTAGACTACAGCATTGTGGCAGTAGTTCTCTGTGGATTGACTATGGTTGATTAGAGCAGCCTAAATCCCTAAAACACACCCTATTGCCTTAGCGGAAATCATTCCATGGGATGGAGTCGCCATGTAAACCAATATGTGTATGTATGTATAAATCTGCATCCATATTGTTCTAGTTTATGTGATGTCGATGACCAAATGTGTATCTCATGAAATCGTTTCACGGGACCATGTAGGAAGAGATTAACCCGAACGCTTCGATGGTATTTTGTCGTAGTCAGCTAAAGTTGATCAAACGCGTTACTTGGAAGGACAAAATTCATGACACGCAATTTGATATGGCTAAAAGCACCTTATTTACTCAGTCTGGGGCCAATTTTACACAACGACCTTTAAATTGCAGCATAAGATCAAACTCTAGTTTATAATACTACATTTTCTACTTTTGATAGTTTGGCTTAATGTAGCCCTTTCTAAATGTTTAAAACTTTCGCTTCAAAGGCGTATAAACTATATTTTTGTCAAATATCTAGTTCAGTCGAAACTGGAGCTGTTGATTCGCCTTTAGGGAGGGCCGGGAACTGTTCACAGTTTCCTCCCAAAATCGTGTTAGCCTCCATAGTGTTCGTGAAATGCGAAACTCCAAAATTCAAAATAATGAAATAAATACTCCGGCTCCTCATCTCTTACAAGATATAGAAAAAGTAAGCTACAGACCTCAATTTTTGAAGGCATATATTTTAAGCCGTATACTCTCATCCAGTTTTGGTTGTCTAAGTAAAGACAAATTGTCATGCAGCGGAGGCAACTGTGTTGGCCTGATAAAGTAGAATCAACTTGGCTGCCTTTCTTTAAATGGCGATTCGAACAGTTTATGTGGCCATCTTGTTTTCTTATTATGTAGTCCAGGAGTGATGTCTTACGCCCTCTGCTTTCGTGTTTATTTATTTAATGGAGATTTACCCCGTGCTCAAGAATATTTCATTTACACGAAGGTTGTCAGCATTATGGAACCCGGTTGGAACCACGACCTTTCGCAGGTTGCTGACTGACTTTCCCATGCATATAGGGTGGATAGCAAGCCAGCATGACTTGTCCTCGCCGCGACCTCATTGGCGAGAAGCTTCTGTGTCATTGTTTTGCGCTTGCACATTAAACCTCGGCTACAGAGGCCCGGTATGTAGTTAATATGTAATACTATAGCGTAAAGAGTAAAACCCAAGCAGAGAAGGCAGTATGACGGTTGAGAAATGGCCATGCACACGTAACCACTGACGTGCGATGTGTTATCAAGTTACCTCAGTTAAGCATCTACTAGTTTTCTGTCTTCCTGAATTTGTCTTGTCGTACAACATGCTCACCCCAATTTATTTATTTCATTGGCGTTTTACGTCGTACTCAAGAATGTTTCACCTATACGCCAGCGGCCAGCATTATGGTGAGAGGAAACCTGGCTGTGCCCAGATGAAACCAACGATCATCTAAAGGTTGCCGTGTAAAGAGCTTTTCGAACTTTTTCATACAATAAACTGAAAAAAAAAAGTTATTTTAATATCTGTATTCAAGTCATACATATTACGTACGGGTAGCACACATGTTCCCATGTACGACCGAAGAGGTAGCCAGCGTAAGCTGGGTTTGAACTCACGGCGATCACATTGGTAAGATGCATCCGGGTCATTAAGCTACACTTGCGCGCTAACGTCCACGAAGGCCCCGAACATGCTCAAGGCTTCTGTGGCCTGTGTGTCAAACGACATAGCTGTACAGATTTAAGGAAGTAAACATCTTCATCACCAAAATGATTGTCACCTAAACTGCGACGTTGTAAGTAAACTTTGAGCTGGTACCGGAAGCCATACACAATGGTCATAGGCACTTGTGCTTACACTTGGATGTATAACATTTACAACTGATTTCCATCGTAAATATGAAATGTTCTTCAGTATGCTGTTGTACAACAATCCAATCTGTAATAAGAGGTAAACTTTATATCCCGCCACGCGTTCTACAGCACAGGCGTCATCAGTGTGACGTGTCTTTCTACAAAGGTATCATCCCTGTGACTTGTGTTACCGTATAGACATCATCCGCGTGACTTGTGTTACTGCATAGACATGATCCATGTGAAACATTTAATTCACAAGCATCATCCGTGAGAACTGTTTTACTGTACAGGCATCATCATCATGACTTGTTTTATTTCACAAGCATCGTCCGTGAGAACTGTTTTTTTGCACAAGCATCATCTTTGGGACTTGTTTCATGGCATGTAACGTGTTTTACTGGAAGTTTTAGCTATGGAAAGATATGATCTAATGAGAACATTAATGCTGGCGAGGAAGATGTGTTTGAATAGATGTCGGCAACACAGGCTGCATTCGTCGTGTGCAACGCCATGCAATCATGAATCTTTGCGAAACAGGCATTAAAATGGAAACAAATTGTTTTATTATCAATCAACTCTCATATTAAATACATATAGCACTCAGAACAATAAAATTTTTCAATATATTTATTAAAAAATGTCATGGATGGGGATAATGTAATCAGAGGTGGAAATATGGGCGAGATTAAAATTATTTATTTACTTATTTGCTTGGTGTTTTACGCCGTACTCAAGAATATTTCACTTGTACGACGGCGGCCAGCATTATGGTGGGAGGAAACCGAGCAGAGCCCGTGGGAAACCCACGACCATCCGCAGGTTGCAGGCAGTCCTTCCCTCGTACGACCGGAGAGGAAGCCAGCATGGGCTGGACTTGAACTCACAGTGACCGCATAGGTGGGAGGCTTCGGGTTACTACATCTGTGGTTATTCCCCAATGTTTCAACTAGGAGACCACAGTGCGGGGCCCTTGATTGTAATAATGAAAGGGAGCGAATATACTGAAGAGCGTAGGGTACGGAAGACACGATATCGTGTTTCCGGTTTGTCTTAAATGATGTATCCTAAGGTGTAGTAACAATTCGAGATCAAAACGTGATTTATAGAGACACAATGCATGTCTTACAGAAAATGCCAATGCCCATTTAGGTCCTATGGACCCATCTTCCGAGAAAAAAGGCCCTTCTCCTTATATTTTTTGTTGTTTTTTGTTTTAAGGGTAAGGCTGGGTGGAACAAAATTGATCCCACTGAATTATCGATATGTTAATAAACACAATTTTAAAAATGATGGGAAAAAGCACGGTACACATTTTCTATATAACAGTGAAATGAATTTCCAGTATATTTCATCAATTAGTTTCTTAGTTTTCTTCACAGAAATTGATACCACCGGTATCATCACAAAAATACACAGGTAGTGGCTACTTTTGACTGAATAATGCAGTCTATTCCTATCGTGGGGGCAGGGCATGTTACCAATTTATTCCACGGGGTGACAGTGGGGGTACATGTGAATAGTCTGTGCAAATTTAGATTTTGTGTCCATGTAGGGTGACAGTGAGTATCAGATTGGTTTCTAAGCAACGGGTGTAATGACAGAGGAAGAATGTCGCCGTGGTGCATGAACTTTTGACACAGAAGACGTGGGAGAAATGATTGATATCAGCCAGGTCAAATATTTCTTATTAAAATGGGAACAATTTGTCGATATGACAGCACGATTCTAAAGAGGCTATAATCGTTAAACAGTGCACACATTTCCCCATAGGGTAGTAACATACGACGGGCGATGAAATAAGAGCAAATAATACAACAAAGCACCGTTTTCTTTTTTAGTGAATTTTCGAAATGCCTGATGGATACAGTTTATGTACAGTTTATGTACGATGTCGAAGTGAGACTTCTATTAAACACAATTCCTAAAAATTCAAATTCACGATGGTAGGTTTAAATTGCCATAAATTACTCAGGATGAAAACGTCCTATACTTAGCAGACTGTAAATACTTGGACTTGGTTTGAAATTTGGGAATAGTTCATTTGCGGAGAGCCAAGTATAAATCAATGGATATTATAGGTACAGACGCGTGTAAGACGAGACGAGATTTGTAACATCGGCAAATGAGGTGAGCACCAGAAGGTCGGAAGACGCCACGATATCACTTATATCTTGAACAAGTACAGAGTTGACCCTGTTACACTTCACATAAAAGTAGCCTAGTGTATGACGGAACACCTTCATAAGTGATTGAAAGGCTATTCACAAGCCACTTATTATTGGTGACAAAACGTCCATAATAGTTCCATTTTGTAAAAAGAACAGACTCATTATTCGTTTCTATGGCTTTGGATAATGATGTGCAATACACCCTAAGGATGGGACGATAAATTTTGGGTTTAAATAGGGTCACCCCTCCGCCACAATAAAACACCAAACAAAACTAGCATAAGGCTGACAACGAGGCTAAAAGAGGCTGTAAAACTCAGCAACAAGTGTAAGCTTTTCAGCTGAGGTATCCGCCATATTAGCACAACTTTTGTCACAATTGGACAGAAAACGTCACGGCTTTAAATCAAGAGTTTTGACAGGTAGCTACCAAAGGGGCGATGGTTCAGTGTAGAAGTTTCTGAGTACCTCACCCCTTACACTTTACCACCTTCACTGTAACCTAAAACTGAAAGTCATGTCAACAATGAAGTAAATACAACTAAAAGTGTTTTGCTTCCTTAACATGTTTTACAACAAGCGAGAGTAGATATTACATACGTTTTACATACGTCCTGATCCTTAACAGCAACATGGCATAACCAGAAGTACATAAATACAGAGAAGTATGCCACGTATCTGAGATCATTCACCATGACTGTTATTGTTTACTGGTTGATGAATAAATAAATGTTATGAAAGAGATAATCTTACGTTTCTATTTATAGGCCACAGCGACGTATTAAAAGGGCTACACACGAGAAGAAGTTTCACGGTACAGCTTAATGGGGCCTGTATAGATGTACCCACTGAATAGCCCGTATGTGCTGGCCAAGAAAAGAACCTGACTCCTACGTGGAGAAGATAAGGCTGTGATTCGGGGTTGTCAAGTGTATGATTGAACATAAACATGGAAAAGAGATCTACCCATAACTCCCCAGTATCCAGTTGTCTGTTTTTAGTAATGTCGCTCTATTGAAAATAAAAAAAAAATAAAAAAATAAAAACCTTAGAGGATGTACAGATGTGCAAACTAGCACATAACTCAGTGGCTTGCATCTCTCTTTGTCTCCAGGCCTCTGGTATAACCTCAAGTCTATGGCCCAGGTAGCGACTGCAGCTTTACGTTGAGAGATTTGTCAGCAGTCTATCTTGGAGCCGGGGTTCCTCCAGACGTTACCGGCTGTTTTCCCTTCAGTCACAAACCCCATCTTTATCCCATATATGAAATATTCGAAGTGGTTAGTAACAGTCAATACTTGATAAATACATGGAGGTTAAGCGCACAACTACACCATTTGGACATTTCCACCACATCAGTAATAATCTCGGGTCTGTTGCTCCTCACCTGTTTGACAGTCTGTAAGATGTTGACGTTCTGCTCAACCTTCAGCCTCTCTAGCACGTACAAAGCCACACAGAACAACCCTGATTTGCCACACTATCCCTGCAAAAAGGAGTTTGTGTTACCTATCATTTTCCTAGAAATAATTAGTTAGATATATGCGTTTGTACTACAGCCATTTAGTATCGACCTCTGGAGATTCCCTTCAACTTTGTAGCTACTGTTTTGAAAGCAATAAATTAAATATGTCGAAACATAAAATGAGATTACCTTTAAATCAGATGATATATGCGTGCATATCAAATTTGAATTGCGGAACTTGGATTTCAAGTCTTGAGTAATGAATAGGGATTTGATAAAATAGGAAGACGCGTCATTCACCTAAAGATAAATGTTCCAATCATTTACTATATTGCAGGACATTCCGTCAATTCAAAATTATTCTCCATAGCTAACGGACTAACCCGCAGATGGGCGCATTTTCATTTTCTTTCCCAGATTTCTACGCTTTGGAGAAGTTTCAGAAATGACAGTATAGATTCCTGGGAAGGTTTCTTATGCCATTTCCGACAGTGGAGCGGCTGGACGAGTTGGTTCTCCAGATTGGACAAAATTTTATTAGTCATCACTTTGGCGATGTCAAAAAGTGCTTCGATATTTTGGCAACGACCGACCAGTGCTTTGCCTACGAGAAATTTTCAGTGTTTTGGGAAAAGGACAAATTCAGTCATTTGGCAACGTACGTGCTTCATATTGAATACACACTCCATACCTCCGGTAGGAAAAATTCTTTGGCACTGACGTCACGCGATCTCCATATACAATGTCTAAGCGGGCACGTTCGTGAAAATCAGACGAATAACACCCCTGGTAAATTGCGGGTAATCATCAAAATCCATCCAATGATGGTTGTAGTCATTCTTGGAGAGCTCACGTGAGTTACCCCATACTTAGAGGGTTAGAGCTTACGTGTAGACATCCATCACACGTATAAGCCTGCAGAAGCCTGTTTGTGTATGTGCCTTGTGAATGTCTTCCCTCAGTGTCCGTTAAGTCACTAGCAACACTTACAGTCAACTCCTAGGGCCTGGTTTATATGTACGTTCACTAGTGAATGGGGAAAGTCTCGGTCCTTGGTAAAGGTGATTGTGTCTGAATTTAGACCCTTTTCATCTGAACGGGAGAAGTATAGATTGTGGATGGCTTGAGGTATTCAGGCGACTCAGTCGCTTGTATCAGAGTGTAACAGGAAAAGTGAGCGCTACTCCAATAGCCAGCCGGAAACACCCGGATGTAGAGGTCAGGTCAGGTGTCATTTACTTCCTAATGAGAAACGTCGTACTGTATACAAATGAAAGATGTAGGCCTATTGGCTATTTCATCTGCTTATTAATGCCCTCGTGTTTAACAAAGTGCTCATGTCTTCTTCACAAACACCTCGAGGGTCAACCGTTGAGTCGAGGTAAGAAAGTGAAAAATGAAGGGAAATATCGGTGATTTTTCAAATACAGGTCTTTGCACCTGGTAAGCCACACTGAATCCGGCGTTACCTGGAATCGTAAACTGCCATCCAAAGTCAAAAGGCAGAATATTTTTTCCATTCTAGGTCCTAACACTCGAAATTTAGACCCGTCATGACCAATCCATTCTTTTACCAACACAAACGCTCAGTCTTAATAATATCTCATTAGCTTGTCTTCTACAGTAAACTGACTACTTCCTTCGAGATGATTATTATGTTTAAAAGAATATGCACCATAGAGATTAAGCGGGGAACAACTACAGCAGTGTGATAGTTGAAAAATGGTGACCCATATGTCTGTCTTGTCAGGTTAGCCCAGTTAAAGTTTTATTCTGTGTGAATGCTACAACAGTGACAGCGCACCAATCCCGCTAGCACTGTAGCGGTAACAGAATTAGGTCATAAAAATGCAATGGTGTAAGTTAAACAGATTAGACGTCGGTGGTCAATAACTTCTAAAAATTGTGTTTTTTATTCACCTTTTCAAGCAAGATACCATGAAACCATGAAAACAAGGGAAATGGACCAGGACTCAGGGATGCTTAGTCAACTAGGAGATTCTCGGTTTATGCAGTAATATAATGTAAAACAGGTGTCGACGCCACGACAGCAAATTCGAAGTTTGCCAAGTATGCGCCATACAACACGAATTGATACATTAGTTAATTTCCTAACTGCTTTTATGATCGCTTCAACAACGACTTTACCGCAGATAGCATGGGATTTAACATGGAATAATACAAAAATATGCAAGCTCTAGGAACTGCGATGGGAACTGAAATGGTTCCAGTTATGGATTAATAACACAATTTATGGATTACCTTACAGGAAGAATGTTATATGACTTTATGTTGTTAACGTCTGAACAAAATTACCTGACAAGTTAAGGCGGAGAAATAAGAAAGTGCAAGTTTCACAATTCCAGCAGAGGTCTGAAAATTTTCGTGTTGGTCGTAACAATCCTTGTTGTTGAGCCCATACAAGTATTATGGTCAAGGAAATGATGAATACCCGGTAACAGTCCTCCAAAAAGACACTTGTGCATCAGAAATCATAGCTTTTGGACCAAAAAAATGGTTTGTATTTTTAATTTACTATATGTATGTATGCTTAGGTTTTACTTCGTAGTTATCAATTTCTCAGCCATATGACGACGAGGAGTTTATGCTGCCATAGTGCTTCCACCACTGGAACGTTGTGTTGAAGACTTCAGATTTGACACACAACCCAGTCACATACTGACACCAGGCCGACCAGTGGTTTATCTAACCCTCTCAGTGCTGCACGCCGAGCGAGACAGCAAAGAACGATTTTGCGAAGTCTGGTATCCCATCCCGGGATTCATCATAGAGGTCACGATCACGTGACGGACGTTCTAACCGTGAGGCCACCGAGGCGTTCAATTTACCTCATGTATGAGAAGATCGACGTTATCCGTGTTGCTTTTCCTTTAGTTATAAGCGTCACCGCTAAATCGTAGAAATAGTCTCTGATGATGTGTGGCAGACTGATTCTAAATATTTGACAGGCCAAAGTCTTCATCTGTTTGATGCAGAATAATTTACTTTCATTGTATTGGCTAAAGGGTGCTCTCTTTTAGAAGAAAGCGCAAAGCTGACATCACAGATGTTAGAGAACAATAGCTGAAGTTGGACTTCCACGGATGTGAAGATTGTAAAACGACCTACTGTGAACTAAAAACTATCGATTCGTTGCAGCATTCCAGGTTCCAACCTTTTGTGAATATTTTATAAATGCTTGTCAAACTTCAGTTTGAAATACAAGTCCATTTCCAGCAAGCAAATATATGGCTCTTTACTTCCCAAGCAGTTGGCAATGAACTTAGAGGGTTTCATTGCATACATTACATCAAGCTGTTCCATCTGAGCTTTCATGTTCAACAACTCCTCTCAGTACTTTTGGATTTTAATATTTAGAAGATCGAGCATGTGAAAGTCAGCACAATTTTCAAAGGTATTGGTGTCTGTATGTATGCTTCGGTTCAACGTCATTCGACGACGACGAGTCCGTCGAATGTATATATACACTGGATATATACATGCGGTTTGTCAAATTCAACCAATTGTATAAAAAAAAAACGTTTCCTTGCGAAGGGTTGTTGCGATGAATCGCACGTGTTAACGTGGCTAGGGAAGGAAGGAAGGGAGGGATGCGTGGAGTATGTACAGAGGCCGGCTGGATGACACCTACATATATCCCTATACCTGAAGGCTTTGGTCTGGATGACACCTACATATATCCCTATACCTGAAGATTTTGGTCTGGATGACACCTACATATATCCCTATACCTGAAGGCTTTGGTCTGGATGACACCTACATATATCCCTATACCTGAAGGCTTTGGTCTCGATGACACCTACATATATCCCTATACCTGAAGGCTTTGGTCTCGATGACACCTACATATATCCCTATACCTGAAGGCTTTGGTCTTGATGACACCTACATATATCCCTATACCTGAAAGTTTTGGTCTCGATGGAAAGTTTTGAGCATGTGAAAGTTCATGCCTCTATACACCCGTAGCTATAAATAGAAAACTAGACTATAAAACTAGAGAACTTCTGCTCAGTTTTTCCAGTAACTTTTGTAAATACATTTTGCTGCCATCAAACAATAAATAGGTCTATACAGAAAGATACAAAGGTTTAATGAACCGTATGGTGGTGATAATGAACCGTCAAGTATATATGTAATTATGCTTGGGTGTAATGTGGTACTCAACAGTTTTTCAGTGACAGGACGATGAGGAACCCTATACATGTATATATACTGTGTGTTTACTATGATAGGGCGAGTTCATGCCGCAAAGGTGCTGCCGCCACCAGAACAGCATGCCGAAGACAACGGACATGACATACCACTCATGCAGTCAGATAATGCTGACACTGGGAAGAACAGTCCTGTTTCCTTACTGCAACCTCTCAGTGATAAGCGCCAAGCAAAGCAACACGAAGTACCATTTTTAAAGTCTTTGGTGTGACCGAACTTGGTTTTGATCCCAGATCTCCCCATCCGAAGCAGATGCTCTAAGCAAGAGGCCACCGAGGAGGTAGTGTGTCAAGTGAAGCAAACCGTACAGATCTATTCACCGACCTCTTGCAATTTACTTACAAAATCGCCCAGATTTTACTACCGATTTGCATGCGATACATGCATTAAGGGCAAGTGATTTCTAGCTGAGATAAGACGCTCACACAAGTGTGGGGAACAATTTATTGTCAGAAAGGCTTCCCAAAGGGAGGGGTCAGTTTTATGAAGGATACTTAGCTAGGTGTACTTCATATATGTATAGCATACGTTGCCATGGTAGTTAAGTCTTATTTAGCTTATATATGCTTCTTTAAAATGACGCCTGGTTCAAATTTCATTTCTAGACTTCCAGATTTTTATTATAAATCTTCCTCATCATCAACTCGTGTTTTGCATGATGCAGATAAATGACTGGTTAACCTCATTTCCCGCTATTGCAGGCTTTATTTAGATATAGGTATATATACTTTATCGGCTTCTTTTTTAATGAACCGTATAAGGACCCGGATGTATCAGATGGATGAGAGAATTACTAAATACGGAAAAGAAACTGGACACTTTTATCTTTGAAGACCTTCTTTTCTAAATTTCTACAACATGCTGAATAAGTGACATTTTGGTTTCTAGCGGTAATCTATCACGATATTCTTTGGCTTACGTTAGTTTGTCCAGTAGTGTCACTGTACTGTTTAGCTCTATATTTGAGTGATAAAACCTGATGTGACATCCCTTGTCTCAATACCATCAGAAAAACCAACCGTTCAGTGTTTTAAGTGCATTTCCCTCAGTTGCCCCCCACACACCCAGTCACCTTCTCTATATAAAGATGAAAAGTAATGGCATTTCATTTGGCATATGCTGGTTTAGCTATATATTTATAACTTACAGAATAATGACACTTTGCAGTTTAGGGCCTAACGTGCATCCCTGTCCCAAACCAATGGGACACTGAGAGAGTTCTCTTTAATAAACAAACCCCATACGTATGTGAAAACTATCTTAAACTCATTGTTTATGTCACTTTTTTCTGTAAAAGAATAATTTCTCTAAAATTGTGGTGACTGGCTTTGCTGAAAATTTTCAATAACCATCTTGACTAACAATATGTTTAGAAATCATACCTCATTTTCTCTGATTATTTCTTTTTTATATGAGTCTGCACTTGAATGAAGACAACAGCATCTATTAACGATTGACCTCCTAGTGTCATGCCAACATCCTTCTCCGCAAACGTGTATATTTGTTGTTTGTTCATCATGATAAATATCTCGGAACTTTTCATTGTCTTGGAAAGTGTTACAATAGCGTGGTGATTGAGGTGGGTATCCTTTGGCAGTATCGGTGATATTCAAAGTCCAAGATGTTTTCCTATCTGTGCAATTTTCACATAAATACAATATATCTAAAGTCAGCCACGTACGTAAAGTGTCGGTGTTGATGATTGGATCACAAGGCACCAACTCGTACATGGGAACGTTCTCCAGCGCAAGAAATTTAGACCTACCTGGCACATTATAGTGAATAAAACCCAAGAGTGCAACTAGGAAAAATAACAACATATACAATTTTTTTATTGCCTTTATGCATCGATTTGCCTTTACACCAGCTAGCTATGGTAACTAAGCCGATCTGTTCTGGACTGGATCCAGATTGAACACATAACATTATTAGTCTGTATAAAACAAGTTTTAAACATCTGCTCTTAAATGTCCCTCCATTATTATGTCCGAGTAAAAAATATCAAACAGATCTAAATAAATGGAAATAATGAACAATGGCGTTTAAGTTTTAGTATTATAAATAACTTAATACGTCGTCGTCCTAGTTGTCTACTCGCAACATGGCCGAAAGTATCAGTTGCCGTATCCAAAAGAAGTTTGACATAAACATACAGCGCAAAAGTAAACGATTGTAATGCATTGTGCTTTTCGACAGTTTATGTGACAATGGCAATCTTCCCCCATGTGTCTTGCAGTTTTTGCTGTTCCGTGCCATTGAAATCAATCAAGATATAAATGAAAGATAGCACAGTCAAGTTACTGAACACCTTTGCGAAGCTCTCTTCGCGCTACGAGCACGTAACTACCATTGCAACCAGCACTGTACACATTGCGTCGCCAAGGTTGGTAAGTGCTCGTAACATAAAGAAAGCTCCGTGCATCTAGACCCAACACCCCAAGCGGGAATTAAATGCCATTTAGATGAAATATTTACTGACTTTGTTAAGGGAGAAGACCTGGAAAGCGTTCGCCAATTTTTGGTAAAAGATTGCTGTTTGAAGACTTATAAACGACCATCAATTAATTTTTTTAGACTTTTCAGTTCCAAAGCAACAAATTTGAAGGTAGGTCATAAAACACATTCAATCACGAATAATAAATACCTCCATGTAAAAGGGGACGTGCTGTGAAAGTAGTGACTGTGAAATTTTGATTAATCAGAGCGCAGGATTATGTAAAGTCCGATTAGCGAATATTACATTCTGTACATAAAGCTACTCATATACGGATCCGAATTCAACTCGATTACGGACTGATGGCTGCTGCCCTTTGTTTTGGCAGTGCACAAACAAGAACAAAGACCTGACAGAATGCTCGAGTGTTCAGACTTTGGCTGCACAAACAGCACGTTGAGTACAGACGGGAAGGAGCTTGGCTTAACATTTCAACGCTAAAGAGCGAAGGGCCCGATTCTATGTCAATCAGTCAGCATCGGACTGGTAAAAATGTTTTTTGACAGCTATGCGAACTTACGGCGATGAATCATATGTTCGTTATAGAACTTTTAAACAATTATCGGATGGTATTTTTATAGTCTTCAAATCTTACTCTTTTCACTTCAGTTTACGTTATACTTATCGGGTCTTCTCCTTTAAAGTACAGGATTTTAGAAACATACTGCGACAGGCCGTTAAAAGAATAGACTCCTGACCAAGCACACATATGCTTCGATAACGTATTCCCCATAACTGAAAAGCCTACTCTTTTTTGTGACGTTGCAATACCGGGACGTCACCGTTGACCGAGCCAGAGAAATCGGACATAGTGAGAAAACGAAATGTGTCGCCATGTTATCAGTTTTCACTGGGCACGAGTTATTTCTGTTACCCGAGAATGCAGCTGTTTCTGGTGACGTTACAGGAACATGATTATGTCTTTTAGCCACATGTGCTTGAGGTACCTTTAAGGCGACATCTGTTTCGGGTTTCTCTATAATGGCCTCGTAAGAATTCCAAATTACAAGTTGATTTATGCAGTTACAGAGCTTTTCCAAAAAATGGCTCCAGCCGTTAATGTCTTCTTCCATCTATTTTCCGAAGTCACAATCATTATATCATTTGTTGTCTTTTCTTTTGACAAAGGGAGTTGAATAAGAAAGCAATGTATCATGAATGTGATCACTACGGCGTGACATTTGTTTTCATGGATTATTGCTTTGCATGGGTTGAATCTTTTCCAGAATATATAAAATTCACACGATTAAAATAATTTTCTCTGTAAGGCTCAGTGTTCATGAAGGTTTTTCTGAAATGCTGACCACGAATCACAACTTTTTGTCAGTGTACAGTTTACACCCGTGTTTTCACTGCGCTGGCACTTCAGCTCAGATTGGTGTAGTTGGTGTCCGTGTCCAGCTGGGATAAGCGGATCTTGTCGTACTCCTTCTCGGTGACAGCTTCATACGGATTCTCCTCCCGGGCGGCCATGTTGTAGTACGTGTTCGGTCCGGATTCATATCCGTGACTGGGTACCTCAGGGTAAGGAACCTCGTGGATAGTGTTCCTGGCTAAGGTCGCAGCTTCCTGTGAGGAAGCAGGCCAACGTCTTATTCTGAAACTAACCACGTATCTACTAATTATTGGAGGGAGTTAAATAGCCCAATAATGCCAGACCATAAAATTATACCTCAGTTGTTTACCGTGTATATTACTGGACGCCTCACTGACAAAATGTTATGATGGCTTTCCAGAAAATGTTATGATGGCTTTCCCACTTGACCTTGACCCTTGATGTCGCATATTCTATTATCTCTGACAGAGTTTGTCCACCCATAAACCGACATGCCATTGTACAATTGAAGTGTTCGTGACTATGTAGGGCGTAAACACCAATAAAGTATTGAACTAACTAACAAAATAAATTATACACAAATAACTTAATTAAGCACTCCGCTGGTTTTCATTGTAGAGAGTTTATAAACATGCGATTAATGTTCTTCTGTATAATAGAGTGCAAGTTTTGATTGGTTATGAACCGTGATCTCCTGGTACTCGGAAGGAGAAGTCGCTGGCTTCTCAACCCTCTGGAGCATGTCTGTGACATGACTGGTCGTCGTGTGCAAGCAAGAGATTCTTTGCACGAGGAATGGCAGTGACTTCCTCTCCAGAGTATCAGAAGGCTGACAGGTGGTATGAGGGGAAGAGTTCAGGTTGCCATCCAGGCACACGGCGGATACACCCGATAGTGAAGTAAAACGCTTTACGAGACATTAAGTGATGTTTTCATTGAGTAATTTAAACCACTGCTTCAACACTGCTCACTGCAAAACCATACTTCTAAAACCATTGTTTCACATCAGAACCAGTGCCGAGAGGAAGGGGCGTGAACTGCAAATTAAACACATGGATTCCAATTCATTAGCCAAAGTGTCACACGGTCAACAACCAATCACATTTTACACTCCCTCGACACGGAAGAACCTTAATCGCATGTATACAAAATTCCTACAGTGAAAACCCGGGAGGTGCTTCTTTCAGTTCTTTGTGTATATTACTGCTTGTGATCGAATGAATAATATGTCAGTAATATAATATCATAGAACAGAGTGCGCAAGCATTAAGCTGCCTTTTCTTGAGAGGTATGTAGGCCTACCACTGCATGACCTGAAAAAAGACACATGTGCCAGCCTAAATATAGGCATATATGAGAATGACAAATAGGAATTGGGGATTTGCCCCGGACTTACATGATTGCAATTATTAGAGCAGTAACAACGACAGCGGATACACAGCCGATGATCACACCAGTGTAGTCGATGACGACAACTGAAATGATGAGCAGGAAAAATACCATTCAACAGTCATGCATACTTGTTGATGTCAGTTACAAACCGTCTCACTGGTTTCTTCTTAGAGGTTCATTAAATGAGGCTCGCGTTGTAATAAGCTTTAAAAAAAGATGAAAACAAAACCGATGCTTGACGAAACAAGTAATATGTTATTAAAATTCCCTAATGTGCATTTGAGGAAAGAGAAATGGTTAAGGGAAGAAACACTATTTAAATTGGTTTCGTGGGGCAGCTACAACGTTGCCCTGAAATACGATCGTGAGCTGACCACACGTCGAGAAGCTCAAACTATTCGGAAACTCTGGGGCTGTTTTAGATCAATCAGTAGTTTATACTGTTAGGTGCGTTAAAAGAATGAGCAAAGGGGAAATCAAATTTTGGCATGTGAACTGAAGATACTTCCGCTGATCGCTCTAAGCCTGTCACACGTCCTAGCTGTTTATACATGTAGCCAGTGTCAAGGTGACCTGAGCTCATGCGTGACACAGAATCCATGTCAGACGAGATCAGTGCAATAATAGCGATCGAAATTTTTAGGAGAATTCTGAATCGATTTTTGTTTGATAACGTTAGACTATCGACTGACAGTATTACCATTTTACTATTCCATGTAAATTACAAGTAAGTCCACAGTCGTAACATCACACGTTACACGGTTAGCGCCCCCCCCCCCCCCACGATGATATGGTATGTATTACATGAGCCTGTGTTACAGGGTCCAACCCCTCCCCCCCCCCCCCCACGTGCAATCGGAATTACATGTACGTCCTTCCTATTTAAAGTGGCATCTGTCGGAACAGGTGCAGTTCTCACTGCAGGTGTTTACACAGTTATATCCCATTGACCATGCGTACTTACCAGTGCTACATCGTTCCCCAGTGTAGCCAGGATTACATCCTGCCTCACAAACACCAGTCGTAACGTTACAAGTGGGAATGACACAGTTCTCACTGCAGGTGAACAAACAGTTACTTCCCCACTTCCCAGCGTCACATGCTGAAATGAACAGATATTTCCTCTATAACTATCTGAAAGCTATTAATTCCTACAAGTTTGAATACTCGTCTAAAAACGGCTATATATATGTGGTAGTCTGATCAACCTGAGGTTTGTGCCTCCGTGGCTCAGTCCGTTAGCCGGCTAACGCCGGACAATGACCCAAAGCCTCTCACCAATGTGGTCGCTGTGAGTTTAAGTCCAGTTCATGCTGGCTTCCTCTCCGGCCTTACGTGGGAATATCCGCCAGCAACCTGCGGATGATCATAGGTTTCCCCGGTTTCCTCCCACCATAATGCTGGCCCCCGTCGTATAAGTGGAATATTCTTGAGTACGGCGTAGAACACCAATCAAATAAATAAATAATAAATCTATCGGGTCTGCGCATAACCATATGTCAGAGACATAGGGTTGTTAATATGCCGGAAGTCTAACAGCATAAGACTGTAATTTGTAAATTAACCTTCTAGGCATATTTCTCATAAACAATGTTCGCAAATAGTTAATTGATTTTGTACACTAACTTCATTCTAATCAAAAATTCTAAAGGCAGTTGGGAAGAGTGTACTCACGTGTACAGTGAGCTCCTCTGTATCCTGTGACACAGCGTGGACTCCGCGGAGGGCATTCCCCAGTGACCCGGTCACAGACAGCTCCGCCATGACACTGACCACAGGTCTCCTCACAGTCCGGACCATATCTGTAGGAGCTGCAGGCTGATCGCACAAACAAATCAGTGGTATTAGTTGTCCAGTTAATGATTATGTAATAAATCTAAATACTGTTTTTACATACATACACGCGTTAGTTTTCATGGCGACTTCGTTCTATGGCATGATTTCCGCCAAGGGAGTAAGATTTGTTTTAGTGATTCAAGTTGCTCTAATCAATAACGGTGAGTCAATAGAGAACTATTGCCACAAAGGTGTGGCTTAAAGTCTGTGGACCTTTCATATATGGTTCTCCACATCTATAAAAACTAAACTTGCATTTCTCGCTGGGCAAAGCTACGGTTGTATTGTATCCTGGCAATATGTCACCAGACACCCGATGAGAAGCTTCGGTTGTATTTTATCTTGGCAGTAGGTCACCGGCCACTAGATGAGAAGTTTAGGTTGTGTTGTATCCCAGCACTATTTCACCAGGCACTCGATGAGAAGCTCAGGTTGTGTTTTATTTTATCCTGGCATAAAGGTCACCAGACCCTCGATGAGAAGTTCAAGCTGTATTTTATCCAGACATAATGTTAGTGATGAGAAGCTTACGTAGAGACTGCATTATGCCTAAAGCCACATGATGTCAAGAAACGCCAAATCTGATAAAGAGTGTACATATGCATTTTAAATGAAAAGCGAACACTACAAGTTAAATTTGCAACACAAAGATGGAGTTCAAGATACAATCCTTGGGCTTTAACAGGTGGTAATTCACCATTAGCTGCCCATTTACGTTATGAGTTTAACAAACGTGTTTGTGGTTAGTCCAACCAAGTTATTTTTGGTCAGTTTGAGCACTTTATTTGCGAAAAGTCCTTCCTAGTCATTGCGACTAATCCGACCGAGTTATTTGTGGTCAGTTCGAGAATAACTAGTTTGGTCAAAATTGAACCTGCGCAAATCTTAGTCGAGAAACGACCAAATTTTGGGGGGTCGGTCACGTCTGTACTACTCTTGGTGGGACAGTGGAGATTATTTTTTAAGAGAAGGGGAGGGCGTCCTTTCCACCAACTTCTTATAGCAGTGCAACATAACATAATTTTTTGCACTATGCGCCGTCCATACGTAGCTAGGTCTTCCACCAACCTACGGATGGTTGGGGGTTTTCCCGGGTTTTAGCGGACATGTTACATCCATGTATAACCTGTAAATCGGACTATTGCAGAAATGTTAGGTTTATAAGCCAAATCTGCGAGATTAACGCTGTTTAGGCGAGACATGAATGGGTGCTCGCGCCAAAACTAACGCAAAATAACACTAAAAAGGCGTGATTTCCGACAGTCGCTGTACCTTAGAATGTTCCTGTTGTTACAGCCACTACCGGAAATTATGTCTTTATTCTGTAGTGTTATATATTTATGATGTTACTCTCGAGGCCATCGGAACAAGATGAGGTCCATGTAGATTGTTCAGCTCTGACCGACGAAATCCCGGGCATTACATTAATTTTGTCAGGAGGTTTGCCAGGGAACTGTTCAAGTGACCCATGATCAGTGATTGATTAATTGTGGTCAATTACACTTACACTGTCATTATAATAACTTACTTTTCAAACAACTTAAGAGCCGACAGAAACTAACTGGCGGTGAGGCCTCCGCTAGTGCAGCGTAATGACCCATGAGCCTCTCACCATAATGCTGGCCGCTGTCGTATAGATGAAATATCTTAGGTGTTCGATGAACAATTCATGTCTGGAATATCTGAAATATCACTACTGTCTTTACAAACGGGAAATGAAGCTGAATAGTACATTCTTTGTCCCAAGTGTCATTTCTACACATGCTCAGTATATTCTAACATCCCATACGGATTCCAACTAAATAGGAGGCTTTTGTGGTGAAAGTCCCACTGACATTATTACTCACATACGGAAAAATGAAATACAAAATGAAGTATATCGAATGAAATGAACGCAGACATCTTTAAATAGCACATAATCCTTTCATGTGGACGACAGTAAACATGACTGCTCAGAAGTGGACTTGAGCAAAAGACTGCGAGCTGTACAGCTTCGTCGCTCATCTATACACTAAAGTAAAGAAAATTCTCGATGGGTACATCTTTCCAGAATGTACGCTCTATGTACAATGATTCTAAACTGATGAACACAGAAGCATCGAGAACAAGCGACTGAACTGCAGTGCAGGTCCCAACGGACACAATGAAAAAATGTAGGTCAGACACTGGCCCGGTTAGCGTAAAAACAAACAAAGAGATAGAATAGAATATTTCAATGACGTGGCTCGTAACAGCATCCACAATGACGTGTGTATCAGTTACACAATATTTTTGTACCACGGATACACATGCATTTTGGATGTGGAAGTTTGTACAGAGTTGTTTCACAGAGTACATGTCTCTGGTTGATTTGTAGGCTAAGAGTGACATCTGAAGCATTCACCAATAAAAACACGTGGACAATCGCCTCTACTGTCCCAGACACTCAGCACTGTGACATGGAGACCGATTGGCCCCACAGTAAAGTCCACATGATTAGTGGAATTCCAAACAGGCGCTGACAAGGAAGTCCACAATATAATTTCAGCAACTTCAAGCATCTCTTTGTTTCTTTTTCAGAGAAAAATTAATTCTCAAGTCGTGCTTTGAAAGTGTCAGAGGGTCTGGAAGTTCGTTG
Source organism: Acanthopleura granulata (assembly GCA_016165875.1). Lineage (NCBI taxonomy): Eukaryota > Metazoa > Mollusca > Polyplacophora > Chitonida > Chitonidae > Acanthopleura > Acanthopleura granulata. The sequence goes on along the minus strand of JABBOT010000059.1, from coordinate 64,295 downwards.
TTTCATTTCATAAATAATTAATGCCCACAATTATGCAGCCTGACAAGAACAGTTTTAAACCGTGACTGAAACTCGTTTGATTCACTAGAGAGTACCTTGTAGGTCGCAACTGTGCAGGGTGGAGTTTTAAAAAATTCGCTTCGAAGCGAGTGTTGCTTTATTGAGTAATATACCCATGGTCATGAACGATGGGTGATAAGCGCATCCCATCGCTATGATACCCGGGTTAATGTCTTCGATTACATTTACATTATAAGGGCTATCTAAGAACTGAAAACACTCCGCGCTTGAGTTCCTTTGTCCGTAAGATCCATACAGAAATTATTTATATGGTTATTTATTCGATTGGAATTTAACGGTATACTCACTGATACGATCAACCGTGAACAGGTTTATGGGTAAAGAAATCCCACAGAGCATAAGATAAACCACTGCTTTTCGGTAAGGCCATGTTGACACTCTCCCAGACAAGTTCCGGTCATAACGTCGCATCCGTGTGCGATGCAGATCTGACTACAGTTCTGAGAACAGTTATCGCCTCATGTTCCTTCTGTGCAAGCTACAGGACATAATCGCAGTTAAACCGGTTTCAATCAATATGATTACATCTCCTCTGTAATCGGTATTAAGAAGGAGAGATGAAATTTTTATAGCCTTACCATGTGGACAAAGTTTGGGAGAACTCGCTTTGGTATATATTTGCTAATACTCACGTGTACGACACGTTTTGTCTGTACCCTCGTAACCAGTTGAACACCGGGGATTCCCCGCAATAACAGGACATTCTCCCGAGATCTTGTTACACACAGTCCCGTTGTAACAGTTATCACACAACTGTGCACAGTCCACACCCCACCGTCCATCGGAACATGCTGAAATTTAAAATGTAAAACTAGGTGTTTAATTTTGTCATCGCAAAGGTGTTAAGTTCTCAAATTTGTTCTCTACACCATACATGTATGTGCTTACTTTGAATAAGCAAGAGGCCAGGTGTTCAATTCACGGTGACAAATGGTAGGCATTGCAACAGCAGCTTTGTAAACATAGCTGATACATCCAATGAGATTTCCGTAGTATTACACTATGCACGGATAACCGCCTTGTTGGATTATGATGCCATGTTTGGTTTTTTTTTTCTCTATTTGAGGTTTCAGGCCGAACTCAGGAATATTTCACTTACACGACGGTGGCCAAGGTAATGGTGAAAGAAAACCGAGCAGAGCCGGGTAAACCCACGGCTATCCGCCGGTTGTTGGTGGACCTGGCCACGTACGGCCGGAGAGGAAGATACCATGAGTTGGAGTTGAGCTCGCAGAGACCACATTTGTAACATCAAATTTGATGCTGGCGCAGGTTATAGAAGGTGTGCGATATCGCTGCTGGAATTCCCTCTCGTTTTTGAACATCAAGAAACAGACCGTCACCCTATTGCTACTGCTCGTTTTATAAGTGTTTTTAATAGTTGGGAAATGAATAGTTTGACTAAAAATAGTTGCATTCAAGCGTTTATTGACATCATGAACACAAGCTACTTTTTTCACGATAATATTATTATATCAGGACTTTTTCTTTCGGAATTAAGCGACTATTTTCCCCTTTTCCACATAAATAAATATATTCACATGCTTCTAGTATTTACAAAAGAAACAAAATCTGTTTTCGTAGAGGTAGCGACAAACAAAAATTGCAATTCAATGAATCCTTTGAAAATATTGATTGGACAGATATAATAACTAAATCAGATGTAAACATGGCTGGGGATGCATTTGTGTCGAGCATTAATGCAATATTCAATGACTGCCTTGTAGTTGTAACACCTCGGGACGGTCCATTCCAAAAACAATGAATAAGACCAGTAATTTTCAAGTCAATCCGAAGAAAACGCAAATTCTTTCGTCGATATACGAAAGATAAAAAAATCCACTACTTTAGCTCAACATAAATACTACAGAAATAAATTGAATCACGCATTAAGGTTGGCCTAATGGAATTACTATACAAAAACAAATTCAACTACTACAACAATGATATATTTGATTTATTTATTTGATTCGTGTTTTACGCCGTAATCAAGAATATTTCACTGGTGGCTTAACAGTGGGCGTTAGGGGTCGGGAGTTGTAGAGGATGAAAAACGCCCAACCCAATGAGAAAAATGTAACACAGAAGCAGAGCCGAACTGATGGAGTGAAAGCACCGAGTTAGATTGCTGATGCTGTACAATTTTTATTCAATGGGACTTTTAACAAAACTCTACTTCATGCGCTTATTACACTTCTACAGTAAAACAAATCATTCTCCATTTAAAAAGCCAGGGCACCTGGCATCGACGGTTTCTCAGTGATTCAATAGATCAACAACCTGTTCTGCCACATCTGTAATATGCCTTTCCAGCATGGTATTGTACCAAACTTTGTGAAAGTACTTAGTAATCCCAAAAAGTTTCACTGATACGATCAACCGTGATCAAGTTTATCGGTGACGCAATCCCCTAGAGCGCCTTATAAACCACCGTTTTCGCCAAGTGCCTGGTGCATTTCCTAACTAAACCCGTTGTCTAACCATCACGAGTTCGACCTTGCGACATCTGAAGTCAGAATTTAGAAGTCGCCATTAGAGAAATGTTTTACAGACCGCATATGAGATAATCTTGGCTTGATAGCTACATTCAAGCAAATCATCCCACTGTATCTTTACATTGTTTACAACAAACCGAAACCAAACATCACAAGATGTTTATATTTTGTTTGTACGAATGTAGCGATTTTACATCGCATATTTCCTCCATTTAATTAACATAGCAGAATATTTTGTATTATGTGCCGTCCATACGTGGGAATGTCTAGTTGCAACTTGCAGACGGTTGTCGGTTCGCTCGGTATCCTTCCATCACAATATCGGTGGCTATCCTTTAAGTGAGATATTCTTGAGTACGGTGTAAAATTCCAATGAAATAAAAACTAAAAAATACCTTAAGTATTTTTGCCGGGCTTATTTTTACAGACTATGTAAATACCTTCTTATAGTTTGTAAATCCGACGACTGCAGAAATGATATATCTATTGTGAACAAACTTCACTGACCTGTTTCGCATCTGTCTCCGGTAAAACCAGGTTGACAGCCCTCCAGACAAGTTCCGTTAATAAAGTTACATCCCTCTCCGATACAGTTCTGACTACAGTTCCGGGAACAATTGTTTCCCCATGTTCCATTTGTGCACGCTAGAGGACAAAAATGTAGTTAAATCGATTTCATTCGACATCCACTCTGCAAGCTTGATTCATTAAACATCATGAAAGTCTGTTATCCATGTTCCAGTAATCTTTATTAGGAAAGAGAGATGACATTATTACAGCTTCTCCATGTGGAAACAAATTTGGGAGAACTCGCTTCGCTATTTATTTGCTAATACTCACGTGTACGACACGTTTTGTCTGTTTCCTCGTAACCAGCTGAACACCGGCCAATCCCCTCAGTAACGGGACATTCCCCTGACGTCTTGTTACACACACTCCCGTCGTAACAGTTACCACACCAGTGTGGACAGTCCGGACCCCAACGTCCTTCAGTACATGCTGAAATTTGAAGGAAGTAAGGAAGTACAATGTGAACTCAGAGGCAGATCTACTCCTGCGTCAAGACTTTGACCTCTAATGCATTGTTTCGCTATTTTACCACGTCATTTTTATGGTTTCCTTAAGTCGGGAACCAGGAAGACTGCGTGTAGATTTAAAAAGTTATGAGACGGCAAACGAACTCAGGGTAAGACCTAAAATGTCACACTTTTCTCGTAAAATGTTGATTGATCGTGTCCGACCTTGATATGAAGTGAATAATGTTCCGACCTAGTTTTCTGAGGGATCCATCTTTGCCACTCTTAGAGGACTTTTGGTGTATTGCAAGACATCTTCGAATGCAGGCTCTAAGGGCAGTCATCTTGAATACTAATGATCTAACGTCAGAAATTATTTGCCAGATTGAAAAAATTCAGTAATTTCAAAATTAATACTTCACGCGTGATTTGACAATTTTGTCCCTCTGGCAATGAACATATTTTACTTAGATTTGAAAAATAGCCCGAACCTTCTTTTCGGTGGAAGATAACCACTGAGTACACACAAGTCTAGATTCGGCCATTCTCGAAATATACCCGAAGACAGGCGAAGTGGGTCACGGTTTTAAAGTAGGTATGTGATTTCGGCAGCGCTAAGGTGTTGTCTCCTATTTGTTCTCTACAAAGTAGGTGTTTTTGGGGAGATACTGTTTGTTTCTGTTGTCAGGGGTAATATTCACAAAATGTCTTGAAAATCTATTTGAACAATTAAATTTTCGCATTTCACTGTGAAGTATCCCGGCATACACCTTAACTGGTTTATTTTGTCCGGACAGTCTGCTGATATAGTGTTATAGGTCTTCTGTCCGTCAGCACAGAATCTTCAGCTCCGGTAAGGGTCCAGTACGTGTACATCGGGTTTGCAAGCTAAAGGGGAATCATCAAAGGCCGTATACAAAGAGGCAGTGACAAAAACCAAAGTGACAAAGAAATTTGTACACGAAACATACATGGACACAAATATGTGTCTGTAGGTTTTACAAGGTAGGCCTAATCGGCGCTTTGTGCGATACCTTTTTGAAATGGTTAGGATTATTCTTATTATTAATCACTTTTTGTGACACGCCTACAGAGAGAATCACTAAATGAAACCTTCTCAAACATTCATAATGTCTGTAGCATTGCTTATCCAAGCTGGGGTGGATTTTAAGTAAAAACTAAATAAATTAAAGTGTGGTCAAGAATTCCTGGAGTTCATAACTTGTAAGCTTTATGTAAGCCTCCATGGAATAAATAACTGCTCTTTTTTAGCAAGGGAATGGGATACAACCTTTCAAAAATGTATTCTGTACAGCTTTTGTTATCGGCTATGAGCAAAAGATCAAAGCTAGACTCACGTCATGCTAATCTTCAGTAGTAAGTCCATTGTATGTGATATGTCACGGTCCTGGGTTTAATCCAATGTATTCCTTATCAGTTTGGGGATATGATATCGAAGCGGACAGAGCCCTGTGATGGTATTTCGAAGGTGGTGAAATTGTCACCAATTTACCGAAGTAATTCCAGTTTTAGGGTGCACTGCGGCAGCCTGTTTTAGCATCTCTGAAATGTTTTTGCTATTTAGGCATGTAAGCCCCATAAGAGTATTTTCATTGTGTAGCACAATGTGACTAAGTGATGCAATACGGCTCAAATCACTTGTTGAAAATAACATTTGTGTCATGTCTGGTGGCACTCTTTTGCTCCATGATACAATATGTCTGCATTCGCAGTAACTCGGACAGGTGAACATTGATTAATGATCTAAGAATAGCATTCAGCATGTGTAGTTTGGGGAAAGGGAGGCTATGGGGCTGGCGGTCAATCCAAACTAAATGAGTGTTGAAAGAGAAAAAAGCCGAGATGTATGGGTATGGAAACGGAAAATTTCCGGTCAGCTCTTGGAAGGTTTTCAAATTCCAGCTCAGTTTGTGCGACCCATCAAACACAGGGGAGACCACGTTGGCTTCATATGTGTACAGATTCCAGGGGAGTGCAGTCTGTACACAGTCCGATCGGCCAGTTACACATTAACCCCTTATGCACCACGCACTGTACGGTCAGATGCAAACGAATGACATCATATGACGCGGAGCGAGTTTGTGATAATATCTTTCGCGCACCGTATCTGATATGTTCCAAGCTATTATTATTGCAAATCGTTGGTCATATATATTTGAACTTAACCAAGGGTATATCGTAATTGTATTGAATTTAGAAACATGAGAGGTTTCAAGAAGTAATAAAAAAAACTATGGCAGTGAAAACCATCCCAGACAATAACGACATACATTATTGCTTAAATTTAAAGCATATAAATGTGAAACTTCAAAACACAACTCAGTTAATGTATGATTTGTCTTCCCACAGGTCTCTCTCTCCACGTTTTTTCTTTACAAACAATCTTGAGTACTTTAAGGGGTGGCTGAAAAGTCGCGACTATTACTGTGTCCTTGGTTATTTGAATGGAGTCTCGAACTGGCTATGTAGAGTAACCTCGTCGAATTTGTCGCATTATATTAGCACAAGACCAGCTATATACAATATCCATGGTGTGCATGTCATTAAGACATGGGTGTGGGCGTCTTTATAATCTGCTTATAAAAATATTTTTCACTGTTACAAGTTTCTTCTTTGATGAGGCTCCAAAGGGTACAGATACATGCCTTGTACAACACTCCCTTTCTCAACAGTGTACATATGAAGGATTCATTATTTTCGTTTTGAGCTCCCTTGATGGATTTTGCCCCAAATGATAAGGACATGTAAGAAGTTGAACAGTTACATGCAGTACGAAATTTGTTTTGCCAAATAGTCCAAAATTATTGTTCATGCAAGCGTGTAAATCGGTCCCTTGGGGAACGGAAAATATTACTACCACCACCACCACCACCAGGAAGAGGAAGTGCTGTGTTGTGATGGCTTTACTGATATGATAGGTAATAAAAACAAAGACACCAAGAAAAGAAAAGAAAAAAAGAACCTGCACTTACATGTACAAATCAGTTAGCTCAATCTACATTATCTCATAACACACGTATGTGTAAATACATGGAAGTTCGTGTGCAAGGCATGATTTGGCGGCAGGTCTTAGTCATATTCCCCACTTCTGTGCAGGCGAAGGTTTTCTTTACTATGGTAACTTACAGATCAAGATCGTGTTTTGGGCCGTTTCGTCAATTGAGCCGTTTTTGTTCATTCTGAACTTGGACAAGTTTTGTTGACTACTTTTCAAAACTCGGTTACGGCACCTTAAATTTAACGGCAACAATGAAATGAGTCCGGTTTTCTTGTATACTGCTCACAGTAAGAGGAAATTTTATTAGCCACTGCTATTCCGTGCCCGCCTATAAGCTGATGTAATTACGGGTAAGCTCGAGTTTTGCACCTCTGTATTGAATGTAGACAAAATTAAAGTTAAACACTTTTGAAGACGCTGTAGCACATTGAATTGAAACTTAGTACGTAACTTTACCATAATGACTCACAGATCAAGTTTTGAGTTTTGGTATCATTGGTATGGCCATTTTCAACGAAATTATGCCTGTTCTGGTGTAGGTATTCAGCCAGCTTTTTTCTTATTGCTCAAAAAAACACGAACTGTGTATTGCGCTTACAGTGTTTTTGGAATGCTACATAGGATTTTAAACAATTCCCAACACTCCTGGGGTCATTGTACACCGTATGACCTGGCAAATTACACTATATGCAATAACAGATCGCTTTGAAACCTTCAGATTCTAGTTTGTCATATTTTCTTTTCCGTTCTTGTTATTACTATCACCAATGTAATTTATGCCGGTACAGAACGCACAGGGTCTATACACGGAATTTCCGTCCACGAAAAACTAATATTACGGCCTCTCCCTACATTCTCTCCCCCAACAAATGTTCTATAACGCACCTTACAGCTTAACAATACACATACCCAATTGTAACTCTGATGTGTTCAGTGGGACATCGTGCGTAATCACCATACATATGCGATCCTTAGGACAAAGTGCAGGCAGTGCTATCTGATGCTGTGTGTTTTCTGCATATTCTCCTGCTCCCATAGGTAACCACAGCGTGAGTTTTTCAAAATAATGATGTAACACATTCGCTAAACTTGGCGGATTACGGCATATCCTTATTTTTTTGGTATAAACGCGAGATATAGTTTGCACCAAATGTACATACCTCTATGTTGAGTTATGTAAATGCACAGTATGTGTTATACTCTGAGTATAAGCACTGTTAGAGCTATAACAGTGAGGTAACAAGCGTCTAGAAAATCTAAAAATGCATCTACAAAAAAAAAACGGAAAAAGAGTTAGGTAATGGACTTATTGATCTGTAATTTGTTCATATCTTGAAAACTAATTAGAGGAGAATCATGAAACTTAGGTTACAGTGAATATGTCTGTCTTTTGGTGCATCACTTTATCCTCTGAATATATATGGGTATACATGTATGGTTTGCTGTATAATTACGAAAAGCGAGGCTGGGGAAGACATTGATATTCGGTAAGGATCTTTTGTTCTATCTTGTGTATATATTATTTATGCCTTATTTTGCATCAAGAATAAAACTACTCCTTGTTTAATTTAACTTTGGTGTTGTGTTGCAGAAAACTGGCAAAAATTATTTGTATGAAGTTATTTATTCTGTGTGGCCTTAAAAGTCTGAGTCGGTGCGACCCTAAAGTTTGGATCAGGACTACCCAAATTGTTTGTGTCCGGGTAAACATAATGTTGGTATGGGCGACCCTAATGGTTTGGATCGGGGCGACTCTAAAGATCTGGCTGGAAATCCGACTAGGTTTTATTGGGTACATCATGTCTATACTCAAAATGTTTGAGTCAGAAATGTTCAGATTTTTGGGGGTCGAACCGACTCAGTTCCTGTAACACTGAGGTATTTGAAGAAAAAAGCATCGACAGAAAGAGAACAAATACTGAAGCATTATATGCCACTAAAAAGTTGTTCGAGATTTTCTTACGGCTTGTACAACTTTCGCCCTTGTATCCAGCCTGGCACCGCACTCCCTCAACCACGGAACATTCTCCCGTCTCTTTATGACAGTCTGTGTTGTTGTAACAGTTTCCACACGTCGCCAGACAATGTTCACCATAATGACCAGGGACACATTCTGTAGAAACCAAGGTGTCCAATGATATTAAGCTCAGTTTTCTGATAAGTCTGTGACATAAAGCTAACAAAACTTTGATGCACACAGACAACCATGAAAGAATTTACCTAACGAAAATAAATGCATATTTACCAGACCAGTACTGTTCTAAAAAAAGAAGGCAACAAAAATAATGACCACAGTTTTTTGCAGAAGCGGAGTTCATACCTGCCTAAATGGATATAGGCATTTTTATGACGTGCTTGGAAACTCTGTTAATTGAGTTTTAATCTCAAAATTTTACATGGCCGCGGCATGCGCCATTTCACAAAGGAAACGGAAACACGATGTCGCGTTATCCATACCCAACACTCTTCAGTGTTAGAGGCGAGATATTCGTTTGTCGTGCCAAGTGTTGCCCTACTTATTATTACAAGCGATGGCCAGGCAATGTGGCCTACTGGCTGAAACCTTGGGGAATAATTATCCCAGGATTTATTCCATTACCAGTTTCTCGTTGAAAATTGCTTTAAAGTATATCAGAATTGTCTCGCAGTCAGAAGGAAAAAAGCTGATGTAACACCACTTCTACATGTCAAAATTTAAACAAGGATCCTTGGGTAGCTAAATTTGAAAACATGGCAATCCATTCGATTTTCCCTTTGTGGAGGTTTTTGCTTACTTTGAACTGCGATATCTCTTTTATCTTACATCACAGAAATAAATGGGATTCTTTATCGATACATATACACATTTGGTCCAGTCATAACTGGTGACTGTAGTTCACACGAACATTTCATTCATACGACAGCAGGATATTTGAGCATACAATAAACAGGAGTACTCGGAATAAAACAACGGCCTCTGGCAAATAAATGACGAACTCCTCCATGCGTGACGCACACATGCATGTCATACAAACAGAACCTGTGGTCTTCAACAAATCCCATGTAAGACGACATGAATGCCTGTTCTCGCGATATCAGAAGCTTACTGCCATCAGGGGCCAGACAACAGGATGGCAGTCTCTGGGAGTCCCTTCACATGGCTGGAATGTATTGTAATGATAGTCACTTTCGTTGGCCTTTGATATAGATGTAATATGTGCGTAGTGGAGAGATTGCATAGTTATGTAATAACATTTACAAATAAATATACGAAAATGTCTCTTTTGATAATTACTCCATTGATGCGTCGATAAATATGAATATTAATATTCAAGTGGACCATACAGAAATCTGAGTTATCAGGGTCTTCATATCACCTGCACATGTCCCCGTGGTGTAACATCTGCGGCAGGTGGTCGCACATTGTCTGTCACACATCTCACCGTACCAGCCGTCGTCACACACTGGGGAGTAATCAGAATACAAAACTGTGTAACGGTAATGGTGAAAAGCGACATGTAGTTGTAAGGTTTGATCAGATACTGAACAATCAATCACTCATACATTATAAACCTCACACTGACTCAGATGTAAACATTAGGCAAAACGTGGATCACACTTTAATAAGTACCTCTACAAACATCTGCCCCTCGTCATCACGATTACAGAAACAGCCGAGGACTGGTTTGCTGACATGTTACCACCCGAATTTCGTCCTATGTTTCTGGGTGGAACTGGTATTATTGTTTGTGTCAGAAATGAGTAATGAATTTTTTGATCATTTGTATTAGAATGTCAGATCTGACACTGAGGGTCTATTGTACTCGGCCGTAATTTCACCAAACACCTAAATAGGTTGTACAATACACTGAAATTATGCCATCACACTTCCGATCTGAGGTTTATGGATTATATTGTACCCTAACATAATACCATCAGACTCCAGATCTGACATTTATAAGTTCTATTATACCCTAACATAATACCACCAGACACCCGATTTGAGTTCATCGGTTATATTATACCTTGGCATAAAGTCACATGCCCCGGACACCCTATTTGACAAGCGGTTATACGGAGGCAAGCAACTAACCGGTTGTGCAAATTTGGCTACTCTAAATCAAGTCAACCTGGTCCACATCATTAGTGCTACCATGAGAGAGTGAAGTGTATAGGAAGTGTCCTTATCACAATTCAGATAAAATTCCAGGCACCTGATTTGTCTATCAGCATTGAATAGGCTACCGCATTCGCCAAACAGGCACGCCATACTGCAGTGCTCATGTCCGCTGTCGCTTTCATAACTTACAGTGTACTCCGTGAATACTGGCATTCCAGTTACATTTTTAGCAGTCACCAAGAACAACATGCACCCTGTATGGATCTGTCGATCTGAACATTAAACTTGGGAACCACAATGAATTTATTTATTTATTTATTTATCTGATTGGTGATTTACGCCGTATTCAAGAATGCTTCACTTATACGACGGCGGCCAGCATGTTCGTGGCAGGAACCCGGGCAGAGCCAGGGGAAACCGATGACCATCAGGTTGCGGGCAGACCTTTTCACGTACTCAGGAAGACAGCATAGGCTGGACCTAAACTTACAGCTACCGCATTGGTGGCTGGTTTATGCGTCCCTGTCTAATCGTTAAACACAAGGGACAATCTGTCCGTGTAGCTACAGACCTTGGTGCAACTCTCAACACCATTAGTGAGACAATGCCGGAGAAATCTGACTATCTGCCCACACTCACTCAGAAAAAATGTTACATTGCCAGCCTTAGACAAGATATTCGCCACTCATGGAATCGCGCGTGTGCTAAAACTAATAACGGTCCTCCATTCAAAGTGTTGAGTTCGAGCAATTCTCACAGTATCTTGGTTTCCACCACCACCGCTGCCAAGACCAGTGCCATGGGAGTGCATGGGTGATCGTGTTTTTGTTCGCCAAAAGCAAACCGATAAATTATGCACACCATATGACCCAGTTCGATACATTGTTACTCGCGTGAACGGTTCTATGGTCACTGCGGAATTCATCTTTCTTCAAAGGTCTTAAGTGTGCTATTCTCCCAGGCCCCAGGAACAGTAACTTTACTCATGACGATATCCCGACTCCAACTCCGGAAACCCGCAAGAATCTTCCTCGACAGAACGACATTTACTGTTCAACCAATAAATTATATTTTGGTGTTCTTAAATGTTTTAGATCCAGCTGATCTGATGATTTGACTGTAATTTTTGTTTGAATATACTGCACAGAGTCATAGGTCTATGTGCGGTTATTTATCATGTGTGAAAGACACTGTTTTTTTCAGCGGTTTATGTACTACGTATACATTCTGTATATTACTGAATACGTTTTGCTTTCTTTTTTATGGTTCTGATTAAAGCAATGGGAGAGATGTGCTGCTCAAGCCAGCTTTACAATGTACTCTGTGTATTTTGTATTTAAGTTCCACTTTTAGTCGTCGTCACGAACAACACACGTCCAATGTCGAGTCTATCCAGGGTCTGAACATTGTAGATGCAGACTCGCGTTTTTGATATTTTTTTCTATATTTTTATGGAGCCAAAGAATCATGTGTCAGGCAACAGCAATGCTTATCGGAAATGTACGAGTCAGCACCTTTGCTTGCTCTCGTTTTCCAAAGAGCTCTGAGCCAATTAACTGGTAACTATTGTTAAGTAAAATAACAAATCAACAAACTGATCATCTGAAAAAACTGTCCAAATATCTATCCCTGCCATGTAATAACCTGGCCTCTTGTTATCTTAAATATATATATAATTCAACTGAACTGAAGGTTTTGGGTTATTGATCACTCTGGCTGGCTGTACCTGTCACTTATCAGGGCGTATAGCCAAGCTATACACTGGTATAACTTATGGTATGTACATGTCTGGTATGCTCGCTTTTGTCCTGCTAAGAAAAATTACCATAAAGAAGGACCTCACAAAGTGTGAGAGGTCGGCCAGATGATAAGGAGATCTTGACCGTATTTCCTAGAACTGGGCTGGTACATTTCTGAGTGATGACGTCACCTGGGCCCTCAGGACTGGTAGTGGAGTCCTGATAGCATGTAGTGTAAGCCCCGGTCGAGTTTCCCACAGACAGAAGAAAGTTGTTCAACCTTGCTCCGCCTGAAATAATGAAAAGAGAAGCTGATCATGTCACGAATAGTATATGCACCATGCATTCCCGCGAATGTGTGGTTTAGTAAGCACGATGACTGATTTGACATAATTATTTGATCATGTCAGGAATAGGTTATGTACCAGTATCAGCATTCCTGCGATTGTATAGTTCTGTAAGCACCATGACTGATTTACTATAACGTACCTCACCAGGATTTTTGTCCCTGATTTTAAGGACGCCGAACGTTGTCAAGACACAATGATAAGTTTTAAACATGAAATAACAGAAATTCATGTATATTATTTAGACTTGTGTGAACTTAGGCCTTGTCATCTCCCAAAATGTCAGTGCACTTTTTTACAATACCCAATGGTTAATGCACCAAAATATCAGTTTGTTCCACCTGAGAATGCTTTCTCTTCTCTCCCTTTTCACGAATGTACTGTATTTCCCCATCACCATACCATTCCTCCACTAACTCAGCACTACATTTTCGCAGCTTTGACCATGTGATCCTCAACTCTGTTGATCTCATTGATGACGAACAAAGCAGAATAAACACTGATGTCAACATTTACGAAAATATCCACTGGGATGGTATCAATGCTAAATAATGGAAATACTATTATGAAGATGAATTAAGAGAAAAATTAAATTACTTAGATACAAAGTCTGAAAATCAGTTTTACATTTCCCCCCTTAATGTTCGCAGCTTGAGAAAGCACTTTGGTGAAGTCACCAGCTATCTCCGAAACTTATATCAGGATTTTACCATGATAAGCCTTTCTGGAAGCTGGTTAAACTCAGCAATCGAATCCTTATATAATACTCCCGACTATTTTTCAATTCCATCTACCAGAAAGCATAAAAAAGGCTGTGGTGTGATTTTATATGTTAAAGAATCTATCCGAAGTTTGAAAGTAATAGCTGATTTATGTTTTAATGATTAAACGGGTGTTTATGAATCTTTGTTCCTTAAATATAGTGCAATCAATATGGCTTACATTGCTGGAATTATCTGTCGTCCCAGGGGAGGGAATGTCACTGCCTTCAACGAACACCTAAGGTCGATACAACGTGCACTTCCAACAAGTAAAAAATGCATTCAGATGGGTGATTTTTATATCGATAACTTCAAAACTGAATCACATGCCCCAACTGAAACATTCTTGGGCTTTCTTATATGCAAATATTTTTCCCTGTATCACAAAACCAAGAAATTACTGCCAACTCCTCGGTAAGGAAAGAACAAAATCGCTTAATCACGCATTCGAAATAAACAACATGGATATATGCGATAAGCAGACTATTGCCGACAATCTTGGCCACCGTTGTACATAAATATCATCCAACCTGGAGAATACCATACCATCAACCCACAATTCTTTTTATGAGTATCCCACTGAGTCAGTTTCCAACGAATTCCATTTTGACTCAGTGTCCAAAGAAATGGTCCCCTCGGTTATACAAAACTGATGTCTGTATTGAAACTACCTTCAAAACGACATTGCTGATCCGCTAGCGCATATCGTTGATTTGTCAATGTGAACTTCCCAGTTACTTAATTCGCTAAAAAATTATACCAGTTTATAAATTGCCAAGAATGGAAAGCTATCTGTCAATATCAGTCCTGCCTAGGATCTGTATAATTTTTGAAAAAAGTCACGGCAAATATGATTACGAATTTTCTTGAGAGCAACAATACTATAACTCATAATAGTATGGGTTTCGATCAAATGATTTCCAATTGCATGCCGCATGTGATCTCTATGACACACTTGTTTCTGTCAGATAAAATGAAGAATCTAGCATAGTAACGTTCCTCGATCTATCGAAGGCATTCCACACCGTAAATCACAACATCTTACTCGACAAACTGAAGCCTTATGGATTCTGTGGAACGTGCAATAAAACACTTGAAAGTTATTTATCAAATCGTGACCAATTTGTACACTACGATGATGTCTTGTCATGCTCTAAAGCAATCTCGCACGGCTTCCCCCGGGCTCTATTTGGGTCCATTACTATTTTTAATCTACATTAATGACATAACTGCTGCAACCAGTAAATTAGTAAAAATAAGTAATACTAGCACTCCCATCTCCTCCAAGTGTCAAAGTCGTGTTCGTGCAATAAAGACAATGAAAATGGAATTAACTAAAGTTCAACAGTGGCTTTCAACCAGTGGCTATCACTTAATATCGGTAAAACTAAGTACTTGTTGATATTCAGAATTTAAATTCATTGGAATTATCTTTAATGACAAGCTTACATGGGTCTCTCATATAACGCACATCTTCAAAAAGGTATTCAGAAACACAGGAATCATAAACCACATAATATGTTCTCTCAACAAAAATGCTTCGCTTACATTATACTACTGACTGACTAACTCTTATTTAACATACGCAAATCATTTATGGGAAAATGGCTATCTAAGTCAGTTGTTCAGAAACGATTAGTTCGTATCATCACCTCTTCTGGTAAGACAGAACATACAGCTTCAGTCTTCAGATCATTAAGAATTCGTCCTCTGTCGTGTATTAGTCAATACTCCCGTCGTCCAATAACACACAAATTTACGTTTCCTCCCTATCGACTACCTTAACCTATCCGACTGATCTTTCGAAAACAGTCACATGTTCACGCTACCCAACCAAGGTCAAGACATCCAACCCACATCAACCTTTCTTGAAAAGTATTTTTTCCTACCACATACTTGGACTAGCCAGTCTTCTGAGTGGAACAAACTGTCAGTTGACTTAAAACCTATTGATTCTATTTCACTTTTTAAATCAAGGCGCAAAGACTTTTGACGGATACTAAGCCCCTTAACACCTATTATACTTCACGAAGAACATACATGGCCTTTCTTATTTATTTACGTGTTATTGCTATTTTGTGGTTTCTTATGGATCTATGGTCTCCCTATCCTTTATTTCTCTCATTCGTTGTTATTTAAATTCTGGTTTAAGTCGCAGCTCCAGATAATAAAGTCGTGAAAGATGACATGCATAAGCAGGTTTGTGTTACCATCAAATTGGGGACAGAATTCCGGGTAGAATATTCCGGGATTGAATCTCTGCATTTCAAGTGCGTCTCTGCGAAATCTAGACCAAAATAAGTATTTAATGCATATTGTTCGGCGATGGTCTGTGTCAGCTGTGTTTCCGAGATAACAGCACCACTGGCTAACAGTTCCTACAAATCCAGTTACCTATGATACCTCGGACGTCAAAATACCGTCCACCGATTCAACAAAAAGGATAGTATTTATTAATATGTTTATTTGATTGATGTTTTACGCCGTACTCAAGAACACTTCACTTATACGACGGCGCCCACCCATTGTGGGAGGAAACCGGGCAGAGCCCGGGAGAAACCCACCACCATCCGCAGTTTGCTGGCAGGCCGCAGAGGAAGCCAGCATGAGCTGGTCTTGAACGCACAGCGACCACATTAGTAGGAAGCTTCGGGTCAGTGTGTTGCGATAGTGCCCTAACCGACTGAGCCACGGAGGCCCCTAAAGGATACTATATGTTAGGCGGTGACAATACCTTTTTTTCCAGAGGCATATTTATTCACAGCAGGTAATCCCCCTCATTGCTTTACTCCCCCTTATTCGGGAGAACTAAGAAAACACAACTGCCCTGATTAACAACAAGTGATACTGTTTCACAAAATTAAGGTAATTACAGTTGGAATCTGGTTTTCATCTTAAACTGAGAGGAAAGAAAATAAAATGGAGAATCAAAACGTGAACAGGAGGGAATCTAGTATATCCTTCATCTCTATTCTAGTTTTATAACAAAGCTTGCGATGTATATCGTCCCTGGTCTGTATCTCGGTGCTATGCTATGTTTTTTGGTTATGCCTACAAACACTTTTTGGAGGGTATCCCTTCTTAACGGTTCTATACTTATCACAGTTCGAAACCCTATGTGGCAAGCCGAGCAGATGTCTGTTCTGTATTATACATGTTTAAAGAAAGAAGTGTGCAACGCCTTTGTGCTGACATTGTGTCACTTGGCGGGTAAAATAACGTCACCATTTACGCTATTGCCGAATATTTCCGAGCAAATTCAACAAAGGACATATTTGAGGTTTACACCTCCCCCTCCACCCGCCCTTCTCCAACAACTGTTCCTGTGTAACGTCTTTCTCGTTTTCTGATGTGTCTTTGTTTAGTGATCGCGCAATGCTAAAGACTATTCAAATTTAAAACTTGACAAGGCACATATTCACACCTACGGCATGTAACACTCTGTTGCTGTTAAAACCTCACAATGAGTTTTACTAGTGTCTCATGTTGAGTATATACTACATGTAATATCTGACTGACATATGCTGTGTAACCGCTTTTTTGGTCTAACGTTTCATCATTGGTAATTGCTGAAAGAAACATGGAATGGTAAAGTGGTAGAAAATGTAAATTCCCCATACCCCATGCAATCGCACGCACAACATACACAAGCGGTCAGACACACGCAAATCCACTATAGACAGAAAAATAGAACATAACAAGAAAGGATAGACATCCCACCTTATACTTCTCAAACGATTCCACCAGTCCAACAAGTGAATTTGTAAGTCCTGCATAAAACGCTAAGAAAATACTTTGAATTTTGACTGTTGTCTGCTTTATATATATGTTTGATGTAAGAAGACAAAAGTGCGAATTACATTTTTTATTATCACAACCGCCTTTTCTGTTGTAGATGGTGAACCTGTAGATCCAGTATGACTTATCCAGTGTGACCATCCAGTACTGACCAGGCTCTTCTAACGTGTGAGTACACGGGGTGTTTTGCTGATGATGACCCGTCTTCCCATCCACAGCATAGCCGGACACATATGCTTTACTGTAATTAGAGGACTGAGTTGTGGTTCTGTTCAGTGCCACATTTCCTGTAACACAAATGGTCTGTTGTTCAGCAAACTTTGTGTAATCATGGAGCAAGACACAATGACTCGTTCCTATGTTCCAGTCTGTGTTGAAGGAAAGATTTGGCATGGGCATGAATCAAGAGACAGCTCGGATAACATATCTGATTTCAGATGTAGTGGTTACAGTGAATTAAGAATAGATCTTGAGTCACAGACATAAAAATCCCACTGGTTCCAGTGTAACTTTGGTAACCGGCTTCACGCTTCGTTAACATCGAATCTACCTGTTGCAGGATAATTTAGTGACCAGACACCGCGCATGCTAATATCGAAACAGCTGATTCCAGGGTAATTTGGTCACCTGTGTATAAGCTTTACTAAAATCATAACTTCTTAAACTATGCCTAATACGTTAAGATAACAACGTCTTTTTCCAGCGTAATTTGCTGACTAGCATAGGAAAATATTTTTATTTGATACAAAGGTTTAAATGTTTACTGCTTTATTTCACCGGTATTTATTGCGAAACTCTTTACTTATACAAGGGCGGTGAGTTTTTATATGTGGAGGAAAGCGGGTTACCCGGCGTCTTCACAGGGTGGCTGACAAACCTCCCGACATAAATCCGCAGCGTGTGGGGCAAGTGATTGATCCCAACATGCGACCTCATTGAAGAAGCTCATGATAGAAAGGCCTTGGTCATTCTCGTTCAAATGTCAGCAGATTTGCAGTAATCACATGTGTAATTCGCAACGGTAATATTGAAAGCAGAATGAAAAGAAATGTATTGGGCAAAAGCAGTATTATTGGCATATATCTTGGAACTTTCAATTTAAATGCCAGCGTTACTGGCATATATGTGCAAAGTATCATCGGTATCTACGTGTGAAGTAGTAGTATCTACGTATCTACGTATAACGTACAGTTATGTGTAAAAAGTGTGGACGCCAAGCATATGTAAAGAATGACTTGTTTATCTCTGTAAAGTGTGACTTATGAATTTGTATAAAGTGTGACCTGTGTCTAGGGGTAAAGGACACGGCTGTGCAAAGTGTGACCTGTGTTTACGTAAATGAATGATTACTGTTAATGTCGTATCGGCAACTTTATCATGGTGAATGTATCTATGTGTAAATTGTAACCTGCATTCGTATGTAAACTTTGGCTGGTACATGTATCTATGTGTATCTTGGTACCTGGATTTATATGTGAAGTTTAGCCGGTACATGTATGTCTATGTAAATTGTGACCTGGATTTATACGTACAGTTTGGCCGGTGCATGTGTTCATATGTAAATTGTGACCTGGATTTATATGTAAAGTTAGACCGGTGCATGTATCCATGTTCAAAGTCTGAGCGGCGTGTATGTGTACAATCTGAGCGGTAATCATCTGTGCAGCATGTCCTCAAACTGTTTGTGAAGCTTGACCAGTAATTATATGTGTAGTGTGTCCTTTAACTTTGTGTGAAGTGTGACCGGTAATCATGTGTGCAGTGTGTTGATTAATTATGTGTGAAGTGTAACCTGTGATCAGATGTGCAGTGTGTCCTTTAACTATATGTGAAATCTGACCTGTTACCATGTGTGCAGTGTGTCCTTTAACAATACGTGAAGCGTAACCGGTAATCTGGTGAGCTGTGTGTCCTTTAAATATGCCGGATGCGTAACCGGTAATCATGTGTGCAGTGTGTCTTTTATGTGGAAGCGTGACCGGTAATTATGTATGAGGTGTGTACTTTAACTATGTGTGAAGCGTGACCGGTAATCATGTGTGCAGTGTGTCCTTTAACTGTAACCGGTAACTGTGTGTGAAATGTAACCTGTACCTATATCTTAGTGTAAAGTGTGACTGATATCTACGGGTTTACAGGATTACCCAAAGATAATTACCACTCCCGTTATCAAAACTATTAGCGATTAGTTTACAGAATAAAAAAAAGGTAGTTTACATGTTCTGTTGGGTTTTGAAGCTGAAGTTCCATGAGAGAAATGAGTTAAGCGAAGATAAAGCTGGGTAACTTACGTCTGTGACACATGTGACCGTCCCTGCCAGGAGTAGGACATCCTTGTGACCACACTGTTGGAGATAAAATATTGACAAGAGGTCTACATATAATTTGTTCTGTCATATACGGCGACACTTTTGGTCTATGCTGTCAGCAGAGTTTCTATGCAGTCAGGTCAACACATACAGTCACAAATGTCTTACACAGCCTGGATTAAACTCATGAAGATATCCTCATGATTAATGAGCAGTTGTGTCGGTACGGAATAAGCTATGCATACAATGAGACAAAGAGATGTACCCAGACTTCACCCCAGATACATCGGACAGGTCATTTAGCAAGAGTGATGGCCATGGGCGGATGAGTCGGAGACAAAGAAGCCTGCGCGAGTCAATCGGCGATAGTAACGCGCGGGGCGGGGGAGTAGGCGATAATGGTTTTTGATTGTAATGCCCAGACAAATTTATGTTTTGTGCACAATATTTAGATACTTTAGGTTAATATAATAGTTTTAATGAAGTTTTACTTCAACATGTATATGTGGGTTTGATTTGATCTGAAATAATTAATTATATGTAAGATTCAATTACTAACCGCGTGCAGATTTAACAGTGTGTATATCTCTAATGGTAGTGTTGGACAAATGGGAGGTGTACGTTGGGCTACATGCACTGGTATAATTTTCATAGATTTTGTTTGATCTGAAAATTTGGTGGTTTACAAATGTTGCAGACAGGTTCTCTAACGCTGATCGTGCCTTGTCTTTTAACAGCTGAGACCACGATTTCAGAAATCACTGCTGACTATGTGGAGATAGGTATACATATCTCAGCCATCACTGAAACTTGGAGCGATACCTCCATGACAGATAACAATATAAAATGAATAGTCAGTGGATTGCACCACGTCAAACACTAAAGGTTCTGATGCAAGAAATCAATTGCGACTTAGCCAGATGATATACGCAGGTTTTCGTCAGCCATTTACAAGTAGGTCTCCTAGTCCCGCCTGTGATGCTTTTGGTAGGAAGCCACATTTATATGAACAGAACGGTCGAGCAAAGATAAAATCAAGAAACTTC
This sequence comes from Acanthopleura granulata, assembly GCA_016165875.1. Taxonomy (NCBI): domain Eukaryota; kingdom Metazoa; phylum Mollusca; class Polyplacophora; order Chitonida; family Chitonidae; genus Acanthopleura; species Acanthopleura granulata. The sequence continues at coordinate 43,585 of JABBOT010000059.1, read as the reverse complement.
AAAAATCACAAGAGAATATGGGGAATATGTCAATAAATTAAACAGAACAAAGACAACTCCTTCCAAGTCTTTTCATCCCCCGTGTATTTTCTTTGAAAAGGTGTAATTCTAATAAAGAAGCGGGTGCAATTGAACGATCCCCTCTAACCGTAAGTAGCAATGATTTGTCACTGAACACTGATGTTTTCAATTATTATTTCAGTATTTACGAAACCCAAGCAGATTTGAATAAATTCACAAATTTTTGATTTATTTACTTTGATTGGTGTTTTACACCGTGCTCAAGAATATTTCACCGATAGAACGGGGGCCAGGATTATGGTAGGAAAACGGGCAGAGCCCGGAGGAAACCCACGACCATCCGAACGGTGCTGTCAGACCTTTCCACGTACGGCCGGAGGGAGCTAACCGACTGAGCCACGATGGCCCCAAGTTAAGAAACATTAAGGCTTCTTGACTTGACCATATTTCAAATGAATATTTTATTTTTTTATCTGATTGGTATTTTACCCCATACTCCAAATGAATATATCATTTTATCTTTTAGTATTGTGTCTGATATATACATACACTTTTAAGACAATGCTTTTGCTTCTGGTGAATAGCCGGAAACTTCCATGTCAGGAGTAATAAAACCTTTCTATAGAAATAAGGGTGACACAGGTAATTACAGAAAACAAGCTTGTTGAATTGTGTGGGGAAGATATTCGCGTCCATGTTAATTAGTAGGTTGACAGTATTCGTAAAGGAACATTGGTTTTTATCTGAAGCCCAAATGGACTTAATTCCACACTGGATCATACATTTAAGCTATACGTATGGCTGAAGGCAAGACAAAGAAGACAAGTAAAGAAATTTTCTGTAATTTTGCTTATTTCATGCAATAGGCAGACAACACTTTAATATGGACGAAATTATTGGACAGCAGGTAGAGGCGGGATTTCTTTGAATCATATCAAGTGTGTACAATGGAATTAAGTCATGTAATAAAACTTGTCAATGAAACTGTAGTCTTGCAAGGTGAAAACCTATCTCCATTACTGTTTGCGTTGTAAATGACGTCGGAAAATATATAGAAAACATTTGTTAATGGTAACATTAAATGGGCTGAAATGGATGTGTTGGTTTCACAAAATCATTTCTTCTGCTTTCTGCTGATACTGTTTTTATTTCCACTTCTGTTCCAAGACGCCAGTCAGCACGATATATAAACATGCAACAAACTTAACACGTGAATTTGAATGTACAGAAGAAAGAAATTTAGATCTGTAATTATATTAATTATGTAATTATTTGGCCAAACTGCCATGCCCATGATTTACAAGGCCATGAAGTGTGCTGGTGGTTAATATACACGCTACACCTATGTGAGGACTCATGCGATATGTCAACCAATTCCTGTCTAGTTTTCGGGCACTGGTTTCCTTGTTAAATTGTATTTTACCTCCGTTTCTACCAACTTCTGTAAACCAACTGCGCAATTATCTCATTGCTGAGGATTATGTTTGACCCTTCAGTAAAGCTACAAGATCTCAGTTTACACTGCCTGTAGAAGGTAGTGGGATTACATGTTACGTATAATGACGTATCAGACAATAGGATGTAAGTATTGCTGGCATTCGTTCATTTGACCTAGACCTAGTCCGGCACCGTTCTGTTGTTGTGTGTATGACTTCTGCACTGTGCACAACCACGGGCCATGAGGCATCTGTGTTATATGACGCTTATGGTTAGGTACGCTCATAACATCAGCGGTTTTCGCTACAACACGCTGTTATGTATAGACCCATTCTTCTTTATAAGAACCCGGTGACCCAGTTATCAGAGAGCAAAACTCGTAACGCCTCGGAGACGAGCAAAGTCCATACACAAAATGTTACTTGACGTACAGGCTTAGAAGGGGGTTCACTTAGGGTGCTATAAAGAACTTTATGGGTTTTTTTTCTGAACCCTAAATTGTGCATTGACAGCTGAAATTGAACGCCCCACCTCCTGGTTGGCATGTAAAGTACATCCTAATAGTACAAGGTTATAGTGTCATTTTTTCCAGGCAAAGGACGCTAAAGGCGAAAACTGTCATACATGGAATTCTCGTGTTTACTGCATCCCAGTTATATCAGTAACGACTTTCTCTGAACAATACATGCATAAGCCATTACAGTTGATAGTTGCCTAATTGTACCCAACACATAACGATCATAAGTCAGAGTTGTCGACATAATGCTGGAGAATTTGTCGATGTTCTGTGGGACCGGTTGATTGCTTTATGTCGGGTAGGTTGTCGGTTTTGTGTCGACAGGTAGTGAGTTTTGTGTTGACTGACGGTGAGTCTATGCCCGGTGGGTTGGTTTTATATCTAGGAGGTTGATGGATCTATGTCCGATAAGTTGTCGCCTTTATGTCGGTGATGTTGTGGGCTTTATGTGAGAAAGATTGTCGGTTCTATATCATAGAGGTTTCCTCTTTTATATCGGACCTGTAGTCAGATTGGTGCAGAAGGCTCTTAGATAATGTTGAACAGATTATTTATTCGAAATCGATCAGGTTGTCGGTTTTCTGTTGGGTGGGTTTAAATTTAGTTTTATGTCGGACTAGTTATCGGTTCTTTGTGGGGCTGATTGTCGCCTTTTGTAGGAAAGTTTGTCACCAGTCAGGTCAGCGTAGGTCTTTACCAGGATTCTGTTCTTGAAATCAGAAACCTAAATCCAAGAGGAGATGAGCAGTGAACAAAAATCCAGTGTGACACGTGGAAAAGTCACCAAAAAATCTATTTGAGAAGTTGGCGTATATATTTTGTTCTAATTATAGAATGTTCGGCGATCGTTTAACAAATGCGATACTTTGTACAAGGACACTGATTCTGTTCACTTCTAGTGGCTTCCAAAATAGGTATTTTACGCGATGCTCAAGAGTAGTTGAGCCATCGACGCCATCATGGTGTGACAGATGTGCCACAGACATGATAGAAGATCTTCGTACGGAAAGTACTTCCGGGTATATAAAACCCTGCAACAGCAACGAAGTTATTAAAGTCAGTTTTGCATACAGTCTCAGATAGTTTAAAAGGGACACTGGCAGAGATAAAACATGTAGATAACATACCTGGTAAAATGCTGATAATTATGAGAATGCATCCTGCGGTGGTTGTAGTCATTTTAGAGGGCTCTTCTAGGATACCCTTTAGGCTAAGGAAAAGATCGTACCAGTAAACGTCTCAGCATACATCTAAGCTGGTGGATGGGCTGCTGGTATATGCCTGGTGACCACGCATTACATCGACACTTCTAGTCAACCTAAACCGCCGGTCTTTTGTGTGCCTATGAATGGAGCTACGATCAGTGTACCATTGATGATTGAATGTGAACCCTTACACATGAAAATGAAAAGGAGCACGCAATAGTCCACAGCTGATTCCTGGTCTTTTGTGAGTCTAACTATTCAGACTGATCAGCCGCTTGTATCATAGTGTATGACAGGAGAGGTGGATGCTTACCAATGGTAAGGTGGAATGGACGTTGAAGCAGAGGCCAGCTTAACACCGTATGATATATATGTAAAATGTAGTCGAAGCTCTGTACTTAATTCCCTCATATGTAACAAAGTGCCCTAGTGTTCATCAGAAACACCCCGGGGACCAGCTCTGCTCATGGCGGTAACAACGCAAACCTCAGAGAACACCAGCACCTTTCCGTATACACTTTATAGAGAGTGTGATACCGGAGTGATCTGAATTCGAACACACGGCCATGAAGGGAAATACGCTATAAATTTTCATGTTTGAATGTTAAACACTCCTGAGCATCGGATGTTAAACACTTAGGGTATATAGCATTATAATATAAGCATATACATGTTTTAGACAATGATGTTTAATTCTTAAATATATGTGTGTACTTATTAAACACAGTTATTTGAAGCTTATTCACCCACTAAAGGCGTTGGGCGTTGGTCATTTTACAGTGTGGTGGATGTAATAAGTACAGTGGTTTGGTCACACGGAAATCAACGACTGAGAGGGTCGAGATAACCTCAAAAGGGAAGAAGTTTTAGCTCACGAACCCCTTTTGATTTATCTTGTCAATAGTCTGAAGAAAGTTTTACAGAGTTTTGCATTAAACGTAAAGGCCTATATTTCTAACATGCCCAATAACATAAACCAAGCCCGATGACTCATTCAACACCTAACATTGGTATAATGAGAAGTTATCACAGCTGTCGCCGTCGTATTTAATGCATGTTCCACTGGAAGTTTTGTTTTTGTCGCCGTTTATGTGTATTTCTGTCTGTCTGCCTTTATGTCCGTCCGTCTGTTTGCTCTAATTTTATAATTTTGTACAGTAAGTTGTGGTAATGTTACTAATCTAGATCCACATCTAGTAATTTTTTAACGGTTCCTCACAATTAAGAGATAGGAGAGAGGTGCGGAGTATTCTTCCGTCGTCTGTAGTAATCGAGGTATTTTATTCATTTTGCTTGAGGAGAGTGGCAGGTTTTCTCTTCAGAAGTGCCTTCTACTTTGATATGTATGTAACGCCGTGCTGAGGAAGTGTCCGCTTTCACAGCCCCTGCCAAGTTTAAGGTAGGGGCGGTCAGAGCAACCGTGTGGAGTAAATCACCGACTGTCAGCAGGACGGAGAGAGTGGCAGGTTTTCACTTCAGGTATGTGTTCTACTTTCTCATGTTTGTAACGCCCTACTCAGGAAGTATGCACTTTCAAAGCCCCTGTCAAGTTTATGGGTGGGACACTCGGAATGCCCGTGTTGAGTAAACCACTGCCCATTGTCAGGTGTATGATAAACCTCCTGACTTAAAACCGCAGGCAGTAACACCTGATTTACCTCGTTATGTTAGCAGACCATCGTCATGATTAAGAACATTTTGTGTACGAAGTGATTGTAGGCTGTTAGATATCTCACGAACAGTGTATGTGCATACTTGTATATGTTGCATATAGCCGTATATCTTAACACTGGGAGAGCTTGCCGATGCAGGGTACTGAATCACTCATGCGTGTTCTGACATGTTTCCGTTGCCAGCGCCTAAATCATACGTCGAAATTTTGTAGATGTTCCTCTCGCTGCTCCCGCTGTGTGGCTCTCGTGACCATGAGCAATGTCCAAACACAGCCTCACCCAAATGTGTCAACTGTGGAGGTAGCCATAGTGCTGCTTATGGCGGCTGTCTTGCCAGGAAGGAGGCAGGTAAGGCTCAGTATATCAGAATTACCGAGAATGTTTCGTACTCCGCAGCTTTAAAATTTGTCCGCAACGCTCGTCCCGAACACACTTATCCCAACCATGTCCGACCAAATCAATGTAGAGTGTTCCCAGGCACCTAGAGGCCTTGAGCGTGTGTCACACCCGAAACCACCTATCCCTAAACCCAGACCACAAACTAATCCTATTGATGTACAGACTGACAATGACATGGCTATCAAGACGGACTACTGTTCGGTTGTTACTCTCCCGAATATTGTGGCAATGATAACAGGAATTTTATTTCATTGTGCTAAAGTCCCTAAGAACTCGGAAGTTATCAGTTTCATCGCTGACTGTGCTCGTCGCCATCTTAGTAGGAATGTGAAACAAGACTTGAGGGCCGCTCGGGCAAGTTATTTGCCCTTGATTTGACTCCTGTTCCAACGACTTATGTCCTGGTTTTTCATGGTATGTGGATTACGATTCACCTAATGGAAGTGATCACTACCCTGTCGTTGCTACATTTAGGGTATCATCCCACTATAATGATGTAGATAATCAGTCTAGATGGGAAATACAAAGGGGTGATTGGAATATCTATGCCATTGAATGCTTGTCGTCATTGAATGAATATGTTGTTTCTGATATCATTGGTCAATTTACCGACAACATTTATAGTCGCTATCAACGCCAGTATCTCCATCTCGAAGCCTTCAATGGCGGTCTGGTCGAAGCCCCCAGTTCCATGGTGGACGACAGCGTGTGCTGTTGTCATACGTCAGCGTGAGAGAGCTAAGAACAGAGCGTCTCACACCCGTCTGATCAACGATATCGTTTTTTGTCGAAAATGTAAGGCTATTTCGCAGCGTACAATCAAACAAGCCCAGAAAGCCTATTGGTGAAAGTACTGCTCTGGTATTACTAGTTCAACACCACTAAAGAGGGTATTGACCCAGGTAAAGGCAGTGAGTGGTGCAAAGAAGTCTAATAATATTCCTACATTGATATCTGATAACTCATCTTGTGTTAGTGACTTTGATAAGTGTAACCTGCTAGCGGAAAAGTTTGCTCATGTTTTAAGTTATAGCAAAATTGATTCTGATTTTATCAAGTACAAAGTACAACAAGAGCTACTCCATAGGTTTGATAATATTTTGTTCAATGATCTGGCCATTAATGACGAATTTTCTCTCCTGGAACTCAAGCAAGCTCTGAGTGGGAAAAAGATTCCACACCCGGGGAGGACGGCGTATATTACTCTATGTTAAAAAACCTACCTGATGAATGCCTTAAAATTATGTTGCTGTTGTACAACACTATTTGGTCAAGAATGAATCTCCCAGGGTGCTGGAAAAGAGCCACTGTGATACCTATTGCTGAGTCAGGAAAGAATGCTACAGCGTCGGGGTCGTACCTCATAACAGCATTAACATCAGTGCTGTGTAAAACGATGGAGACCATGGTATACTCCAGATTTGTATAGTTTCTAACTAAAAATAATATATTTTCAGACGTCTAGAGTGGGTTTAGAAATAACCGCAGCACATCAGATCATTTAGTGTATTTAGAATCCTCTGTCCAAAAGTCTTATTAAAACAGAGAAACTGTCTTGGCTGTGCTCTTGGATATAGAGAAGACATACGACATGATATGAAGAAGAGGGTTACTCATCAAGATGCAAAATATTGGTATAGGAGGTAAAATGCTCAGATGGGTGAAAGGCTTTTGTCTGAGAGAGTTATACGAGTTCGAATCGACAAGGCCTACTCAAACCCAGGGAATATTGAGAATGGCAGTCCTCAGGGTAGTGTAATATCTCCCACTCTTTTCAACATTCCCAAAAATGACCTGGCCTCTGTCTTTTATCCAATGATTCCTTGTACTAATTTTGCAGACGACAAAGCTCTTTGGTTCCAGTACCAGGATCTGAACGCTGCAAAGTGGCACATCAAACAGGTTCTAGACGCAATAACACGATGGAGTAAGCTTTGGGGGTTCCGTTTTTCGTGTATGAAATCAGAGACGGTTGTGTTCACGAAAAGAAGGATTTTGCCGCACATATCACTTAAGCTCGGTAACACCTAGATGAAGTTGCCTTCATCCTATGGATACTTGGATGTCACTTTTGACACCAAATTTACCTGGCGCAATCACATTGATAATGTTATCCTCAAATGTAAAAAAGTGCTTGACTTGAGGCCTATATCTGCTAAAAGCTGGGGGGCTGATTATAAACCCTTACTCTTAATATATAGGTTGTTAATCCCATCCAGGCTCGATTATGGATGTGAAGCTTTTGATTCGGCCTGCAGTACTTTAAACTCTAGACTTGACTCTATCCAGTGTACAGCGTTACGATTTTCCACTGCAGCGATGAAAAGAACTCCTTTAAATGTTCTTCAGGTCCACTGCCAGGAATGGCCTCTCACAGCAAAATTTACGATGAAGTTAGAAAGCTCTCTACATAATTCAGCCAGTTCAGTGCTTTCACCACCTTGTTATGATTCTCTCTATAATGCCAACAAAAAGTCACAGCCTTTCCATGTTCGTGTCCAGGCCATTTTGCAGAGTGATGGGGTCATTCTCGGACGTTTACAGAAGGAATGTTTCCCGTCATCTCCCCCCTGGAAGACCCAAACACCATCTGTATATATGGAGCTGATTCTCTCTATAATGCCAACAAAAAGTCACAGCCTTCCAATGTTCGTGTCGAGGATAGTTTGCAGAGTGCTGGTTTAAATATCGGACGTTTACAGAAAGAATGTTTCCCGTCATCTCCCCCCTGGAAGGCCCAAACACCATCTGTATATATGGACCTACACTCTCAGGTCCAGAAATCAGACAGTAGTCACCCCATTTCTGTGATTTCTAACGAACACGTAAGCAACAATAGGTCTGCATACATACAAGTTTTTAACGATTCCTCTAAGTGCCCTGCTACTGTTCAGGTTGGGGCTTCGGTTTACGTACCAGAATTGCGCTATGAAAAAGTTCTTAGATTGTCGTATAACCTCCCTGTATATTCAACAGAACTCTATGCATTTCTGAATGCTCTGCTCTTTCTTTTGGACTTAAGACCATTAAGAGCTGTTATATTCACAGATTCTCTTAGTACGTCACAGTCATTGACGTCATTTAAGTGGACAAAATGCTACCTTGTCCTGTACGAAGTTGTTTTTCTGTCGTCCTCTCTATTCTTTTCTGATCTTGACATTCGCTTCGGCCCAAAATGAAACAGAGTCATTGTCATTTAAACTATGGTAAACTGAATGGGACGCCTCAGAAAAGGGCCGTTTTTATCACCCATTTAACCCTGTTGTCAAACTTCATAGCAGTCTCCCTTTTTCCTTTTCTAGCAAAAAAACAGAAATCCTGTTCTTCCGATTTCGGTCAGAACACCTCCCAGTTAACAGCTACTTATAAAGAATCAAGGCAACAAATTCAGGTCTGTGTGATGCTTGTCAGGCTGAGGAGATCATCCACCCTTCTGATCTTGTAGACGTTGGAATTATTGGCCCAACTCTGAGGACTGTGCTATGTCCACCGTGGAATGCAGGTTTGGTTTTCAAAGCCGTGGGGAATTATTTATGTAGGATCGATAGATTTTAGACTACAGCATTGTGGCAGTAGTTCTCTGTGGATTGACTATGGTTGATTAGAGCAGCCTAAATCCCTGAAACACACCCTATTGCCTTAGCGGAAATCATTCCATGGGATGGAGTCGCCATGTAAACCAATATGTGTATGTATGTATAAATCTGCATCCATGTTGTTCTAGTTTATGTGATGTCGATGACCAAATGTGTATCTCATGAAATCGTTTCACGGGACCATGTAGGAAGAGATTAACCCGAACGCTTCGATGGTATTTTGTCGTAGTCAGCTAAAGTTGATCAAACTGCACCTGCGTTACTTGGAAGGACAAAATTCATGACGCGCAATTTGATAAGGCTAAAAGCACCTTATTTACTCAGTCTGGGGCCAATTTTACACAACGACCTTTAACTTGCAGTATAAGATCAAACTCTAGTTTAAAATACTACATTTTCTACTTTTGATAGTTTGGCTTAATGTAGCCCTTTTTAAATGTTTAAAACTTTCACTTCAAAGGCGTTTAAACTACATTTTTGTCAAATATCTAGTTCAGTCGAAACTGGAGCTGTTGATTCGACTTTTGGGAGCGCCCGGAGACTGTTCACAGTTTCCTCCCAAAATCGTGTTGGCCTCCATAGTGTTCGTGAAATGCGAAACTCCAAAATTCAAAATAATGAAATAAATACTCCGCATCCTCATCTCTTACAAGATATAGAAAAAGTAAGCTACAGACCTTAATTTTTGAAGGCATATATTTTAAGCCGTATACTCTCATCCAGTTTTGGTTGTCTAAGTAAACACAAATTGTCATGCAGGGGAGGCAACTGTGTTGGCCTGATAAAGTAGAATCGACTTGGCTGCCTTTCTTTAAATGGCGATTCGAACAGTTTATGTGGCCATCTTGTTTTCTTATTATGTAGTCCAGGAGTGACGTCTTACGCCCTCTGCTTTCGTGTTTATTTATTTAATGGAGATTTACCCCGTGCTCAAGAATATTTCATTTACACGAAGGTTGTCAGCATTATGGAACCCGGTTAAAACCCACGACCTTTCGCAGGTTGCTGACTGACTTTCCCATGCATATAAGGTGGATAGGAAGCCAGCATGACTTGTACTCGCCGCGACCTCATTGTCGAGAAGCTTCTGTGTCATTGTTTTACGCTTGCACATTAAACCTCGGCTACAGAGGCCCCGTATGTAGTTAATATGTAATACTATAGCGTAAAGAGTAAAACCCAAGCAGAGAAGGCAGTATGACGGTTGAGAAATGGCCATGCACACGTAACCACTGACGTGCGATGTGTTATCAAGTTACCTTAGTTAAGCATCTACTAGTTTTCTGTTTTCCTGAATCTGTCTTGTCGTACAACATGCTCACCCCAATTTATTTATTTCATTGGCGTTTTACGTCGTACTCAAGAATATTTCACCTATACGCCAGCGGCCAGCATTATGGTGAGAGGAAACCTGGCTGTGCCCAGATGAAACCAACGATCATCTGAAGGTTGCCGTGTAAAAAGCTTTTCGAACTTTTTCATACAATAAACTGAAAAAAAAAATTATTTTAATATCTGTATTCAAGTCATACATATTACGTACCGGTAGCACACATGTTCCCATGTACGACCGAAGAGGTAGCCAAGGTAAGCTGGGTTTGAACTCACGGCGATCACATTGGTAAGATGCACCCGGGTCATTAAGCTGCACTAGCGCGCTAACGCCCACGGAGGCCCCGAACATGCTCAAGCAAGGCTTCTGTAAATCTGTGGCCTGTGTGTCAAACGACAAAGTAGCTGTATAGATTTAAGGAAGGAAACATCTTCATCACCAAAATGATTGTCACCTAAACTGCGACGGTGTAAGTATACTTTGAGCTGGTACCGGAAGCCATACACAATGGTCATAGGCACTTGTGCTTACACTTGTATGTATAACATTTACAACTGATTTCCATCGTAAATATGAAATGTTCTTCAGTATGCTGTTGTACAACAATCCAATCTGTAATAAGAGGTAAACTTTATATCCCCCGACGCGCTCTACAGCACACGTATCATCAGTGTGACGTGTCTTTCTACAAAGGCATCATCCTTGTGACTTGTGTTACTGCAAAAACATGATCCATGTGAAACATTTACTTCACAAGCATCGTCCATGAGAACTGTTTTTTTGCACAAGTATCATCTTTGGGACTTGTTTCATGGCATGTAACGTGTTTTACTGGAAGTTTTAGCTATGAAAAGATATGATCTAATGAGAACATTAATGCTGGCGCGGAAGATGTGTTTGAATAGATGTCGGCAACACGGGCTGCATTCGTCGTGTGCAACGCCATGCAATCATGAATCTATGCGAAACAGGCATTAAAATGGAAACAAATTGTTTTATTATCAATGAACTCTTATATTAAATACATATAGCACTCAGAACAATAAAATTATTCAATATATTTATTAAAAAATGTCATGGATGGGGATAATGTAATCAGAGGTGGAAATATGAGCGAGATTAAAATTATTTATTTACTTATTTGCTTGGTGTTTTACGCCCTACTCAAGAATATTTCACTTGTACGACGGCGGCCAGCATTATGGTGGGAGGAAACCGAGTAGAGCCCGTGGGAAACCCACGGCCATCCGCAGGTTGCTGGCAGTCCTTCCCTCGTACGGCCGGAGAGGAAGCCAGCATGGGCTGGACTTGAACTCACAGTGACCGCATAGGTGGGAGGCTTCGGGTTACTACATCTGTGGTTATTCCCCAAACGTTTCAACTAGGAGGCCACAGTGCGGGGCCCTCGATTGTAATAATGAAAGGGAGCGAATATACTGAAGAGCGTAGGGTACGGAAGACACGACATCGTGTTTCCGGTTTGTCTTAAATGATATATCCTAAGGTGTAGTAACAATTCGAGATCAAAACGTGATTTATAGAGACACAATGCATGTCTTACAGAAAATGCCAATGCCCATTTACGTCCTATGGACTCATCTTCCGAGAAAAAAGACCCTTCTCCTTATATTTTTTGTTGTTTTTTGTTTCAAGGGTAGGGCTGGGTGGAACAAAATTGATCCCACTGAATTATCGGTATGTTAATAAACACAATTTTAAAAATGATGGGAAAAAGCACGGTACACATTTTCTATATAACAGTGAAATGAATTTCCAGTATATTTCATCAATTAGTTTGTTAGTTTTCTTCACAGAAATTGATACCACCGGTATCATCACAAAACTACACACACAGTGGATACTTTTGACTGAATAATGCAGTCTATTCCTATCGTGGGGGCAGGGCATGTTACCAATTTATTCCACGGGGTGACAGTGGGGGTACATGTGAATAGTCTGTGCAAATATAGCTTTTGTGTCCATGTAGGGTGACAGTGAGTATCAGATTGGTTTCTAAGCAACGGGTGTAATGACAGAGGAAGAATGTCGCCGTGGTGTATGAACTTTTGACACAGAAGACGGGGGAGAAATGATTGATATCAGCCAGGTCAAGTGTTTCTTATGACATTAAAATGGGAACAATTTGTCGATATGACACCACAATTCTAAAGAGGCTATAATCGTTAAACAGTGCACACATTTCCCCATCGGGTAGTAACATACGACGGGCGATGAAATAAGAGCAAATAATACAACAAAGCACAGTTTTCTTTTTTAGTGAATTTTCCAAATGCTTGATAGATACAGTTTATTTACAGTTTATGTACAGTTTATGTACGATGTCGAAGTGAGACTTCTATTAAACACAATTCCTAAAAATTCAAATTCACGATGGTAGGTTTAAATTGCCATAAATTACTCAGGATGAAAACGTCCTATACTTAGCAGACTGTAAATACTTGGACTTCGTTTGAAATTTTGGAATAGTTCATTTGCGGAGAGCCAAGTATAAATCAATGGATATTAAAGGTACAGACGCATGTAAGACGAGACGAGATTTGTAACATCGGCACATGAGGCGAGCATCAGAAGGTCGGAAGATGCCACGATATCACTTATATATTGAACAAGTACAGAGTTGACCCTGTGACACTTCACATAAAAGTAGCCTAGTCTGTGACTGAACACCTTCATAAGTGATTGAAAGGCTATTCACAATTTCCATTTTGTAAAAAGAACAGACTCATTATTCGTTTCTATGGCTTTGAATAATGATGTGCAATACACCCTAAGGATGAGACGATAAATTTTGGGTTTAAATAGGGCCACCCCTCCGCCACAATAAAACACCAAACAAAACTAGCATAAGGCTGACAACGAGGCTAAAAGAGGCAGTAAAACTCAGCAACAAGTGTAAGCTTTTCAGCTGAGGTATCCGCCATATTAGCACAACTTTTGTCACAATTGGACAGAAAACGTCACGGCTTTAAATCAAGAGTTTTGACAGGTAGCTACCAAAGGGGCGATGGTTCAGTGTAGAAGTTTCTGAGTACCTCACCCCTCACACTTTACCACCTTCACTGAAACCTAAAACTGAAAGTCATATCAACAATGAAGTAAATACAACTAAAAGTGTTTTGCTTCCTTAACATGTTTCACAACAAGCGAGAGTAGATATTACTTACGTTTTAGATACGTCCTGTTCCTTAAAAGCTACATGGTATAACCAGAAGTACATAAATACAGAGAAGTATGCCACGCATCTGAGATCATTCATCATGAGTGTTATTGTATACTGGTTGATGAATAAATAAATGTTATGAAAGAGATAATCTTACGTTTCTATTTATAGGCCACAGCGACGTATTAAAAGGGCTACACACGAGAAGAAGTTTCACCGTACTGCTTAATGGGGCCTGTATAGATGTACCCACTGAATAGCCCGTATGTGCTGGCCAAGAAAAGAACCTGACTCCTACGTGGAGAAGATAAGGCTGTGATTCGGGGTTGTCAAGTGTATGATTGAACATAAACATGGAAAAGAGATCTACCCATAACTCCCCAGTATCCAGTTGTCTGTTTTTAGTAATGTCGCTCTATTGAAAAAAAAAAATAAATAAAAATAAAAACCTTAGAGGATGTACAGATGTGCAAACTAGCACATAACTCAGTGGCTTGCATCTCTCTTTGTCTCCAGGCCTCTGGTATAACCTCAAGTCTATGGCCCAGGTAGCGACTGCAGCTTTACGTTGAGAGATTTGTCAGCAGTCTATCTTGGGGTTCCTCCAGACGTTACCGGCTGTTTTCCCTTCAGTCACAAACCCCATCTTTGTCCCATATATGAAATATTCGAAGTGGTTAGTAACAGTCAATACTTGATAAATACATGGAGGTTAAGCGCACAACTACACCATTTGGACATTTCCACCACATCAGTAGTAATCTCGGGCCTGTTGCTCCTCACCTGTTTGACAGTCTGTAAGATATTGACGTTCTGCTCAACCTTCAGCCTCTCTAGCACGTACAAAGCCACACAGAACAACCCTGATTTGCCACACCATCCCTGCAAAAGGGAGTTTGTGTTACCTATCATTTTCCTGGAAACGATTAGTTATGTATATGCGTTTGTACTACAGCCATTTGGCATTTAGCTCTGGAGATTCTCTTCAACTTTATAGCTATTGTTTTGAAAGCAATAAATTAAATATGTCGAAATATAAAATGAGGTTACCTTTAAATCAAATTATATGCGTGCATATCAAATTTGAATTGCGGAACTTGGATTTCAAGTCTTGAGTAATGAATAGGGATTTGATAAAACAACGTTAGGAAGACGCGTCATTCACCTAAAGATAAACGTTCCAATCATTTACTATATTGCAGCACATTCCGTTAATTCAAAATTATTCTCCATAACTAACGGACTAACCTGCAGATGGGAGCATTTTCATTTTCTTTTGCCAGTTTTCTACTCTTTGGAGAAGTGTCAGAAATGACGGTATAGATTCCTGGGAAGGTTTCTTCCGCCATTTCTGACAGCGGAACTGCTTGATGAGTTGGTTCTCCAGAATCGACAAATTTTTATTAGTCAGTACTTTGGCAATGTCAAAATAAGTGCTCCAATGCTTCGATGTTTTGGCAACGACCGACCAATGCTTTACCTACGACAAATTGTCAGTGTTTTGGGAAAAGGACAAATTCAGTCATTTGGCAACGTATGTGCTTCATATTGAATACACTTCCCATACTTTCGGGTTTGAAAATTTCTTTGGCACTTAAGTCATGCGATCTCCATATACAATGTCTGAGAGGGCAGGTGGCCCACATTCGTGAAAATCATACACATGTCACATCTGATAGAATCCATCCAATTATGATTGTAGTCATTTTTGGAGAGATCATGTGAATTATAATTTGGTAGAGGGCTAGAGCGTACGTGAAGATATGCCATCATATGTATATGAATGAATGATTATGGCTTAACGTCACATCGGCAATATTTCACCCATACCGTGGAGACCATTATATGTATAAGCCTGCAGAAGCCTGTTTGTGTATATGCCTAGTGAATGTCGTCACTCAGTGTCCGTTAACCCACCACGATAACACTTATAATCAACTCCTAGGGCCTGGTTTATATGTACGTGCACTAGTGTATGGGAAAAGTCTCGGTCCTCTGGTAAAGGTGATTGTGTCTGAATTTAGACCCTTTTCATCTGAACGAGAGACGTATAGATTGTGAATGGTTTGAGCTATTCAGGCGATTCAGCCGCTTGTATCACCATGTAACAGGAGAGGTGAGTGCTACTCTAATAGCCAGCCGGAAACACCTGGATGTAGAGGTCAGGTCAGGTGTCATTTACTTCATAATGAAAAATGTCGTACTGTATACAAATGAAAGATGTAGGCGTATTGACTATTTCATGTGCTTGTTAATGCCCTCATGGTTAACAAATGGCTTATATCTTCTTCACAAAAACCTTGAGGGTGAACCCGTTGAGTCGAGGTAAGAAAGTGAAAAACGAAGGGAAATATACTTTTCAAATAGAGGCCTTTGCACCTGGTAAGCCACACAGAATCCGGCGTTACCTAGATTCGTAAACTGCCACCCAAAGTCGAAAGGCAGAATATGTTGTTCGTTCTAGCCCCTAAGACGCGAAATTTAGACCCGTCATGATAAATCCATTCTTTTACCACCACAAACGCTCAGTCTTAATAATATCTCATTAGCTTCTCTTCTAAAATAAGCTGACTACTTCCTTCGAGACGATTATTATGTTTAAAGGAATATGCAGCATAGAGATTAAGCGGGGGGCAACTACAGCAATGTGATGGTCACTCATATATCTGTCTTGTCAGGTTAGCCCAGTTAAAGTTTTATTCCCGCATTACAACGTATACAGAATTAGGTAATAAAAATACAATGGTGTAAATTAAACAGATTAGACGTCGTTGGTCAATAACTTCTTAAAGTTGTGTTTTGTATTCACATTTAACATGAAATCATGCAAACAAAGGAAATGGACCAGGACTCGGGGATGCTTAGTCCATAGGAGATTCTCGATTTATGCAGTAATATAATGTAAAACAGGTGTCGACGCCACGAGAGCAAATTCGAAGTTTGCAAAGTATGCGCCTTGCCATACAACACGATTTGATTGATTAGTTAATTTCCTAACTGCTTTCATGATCGCTTCAACAAGGACTTTACCACAGATAGCATGGGATTTATCGTGCAATAATACAAAAATATGCAAGTTCTAGGAACGGCGATGGAAACTAAAATGGCCCCGGTTATAGATTAATAACACTAGTTATGGATTACTTTAGAGGAACAATGTTATATGACTTTATGTCACCAACTTCTGAACAAAAGGACCTGACAAGTTAAGGCGGAGAAATAAGAAAGTGCAAGTTTCACAATTCCAGCAGAGGTCTGAATTGTTTCGTGTCGGTCGTAACAATCCTTGTTGATGAGCCTATGCAAGTTTTATGGTCAAGGAAGTGGTGAATGCTTGGTAACAGTCCTGCAAAAAGGCACTTGTCCATCAGAAATCATAACTTTTGGACAAAAAAAGGTTTGTATTTTTAATTTACTATATGTATGCATGTATGCTTAGGTTTTAAGTCGTAGTTATGAAATTTTTGGCCATATGACCACGAGAAGTTTACGCAGCCAAAGTGCTTCCACCACTGAAAGGTTATGTTGAAGACTCCAGATTTGACACACAACCCAGTCACTTACTGACACCAGACCTACCAGTGGTTTACCTAACCTATTAGCGCTGAACGCAGTGCGAGGCAGCAACAAATGATTTTGCGAAGTCTAGTACCCTATCCCGGGATTCATCCCAGATGGCACGACCACTTTGCGGACGTTCTAACCGCGAGGCCACCCAGGCGATCAATTTTACTTCATGTATAAGAAGACCGACGTTTTCCGTGTTGCTTTTCCTTCAGTTATAAGCATCACCGCTAAATCGTATGAATAGACTGTGATGATCTGTGGCAGACTGATTGTAAATAATTGACAGGCCACAGTCTTCATCTGTTCGATGCACAATAATTTAGTTTTATTATCTTGGCTAAAGGGTACTCTCTTTTAGAAGAAAGCGCAAAGCTGATATCACAGATGTTAGAGAACAATAGCTGAAGTTGGACTTTGCCACAGATGTGAAGATTGCCAAACGACCTACTGTGAACAGAAGACTATCGATTCGTTTTAGCATTCCAGATTCCCGGCTTTTCTAAATATTTCATAACTACATGTCAAACTTCAGTTTGAAATACAAGTCGATTTCCAGGAAGCAAATATATGGTTCTTTACTGCCCAAGAACTTGGCGATAAACTTGGAGTGTTTCCTTGCATACATTATAACAAGCTGTTCCATCTGAGCTCTCGTGTTCAACAACTCATCTCAGTCCTTTTGGATTTTAATATTTAGAGGATCGAGAATGTGAAAGTCAACACAATTTTCAAAGGCATTAGTCTTTGTATGTATGCTTCGGTTCAACGTCATTCGACGACGACGAGCCCGTCGAATGTATATATACATTGGATATATATATGCGGTTTGTCAAATTCTATCAATTGTATTTAAAAAAAACGTTTCCGTGCGAAGGGTTGTTGCGATGAATCCTACGTGTTAACGTGGCTAGGGAAGGGAAGGGAGGGATGTGTGGAGTATGTACAGAGGCCGGCTGGATGACACCTACATATATCCCTATACCTGAAGGCTTTGGTCTGGATGGCACCTACATATATCTCCATACCTGAAGGCTTTGGTCTGGATGACACCTACATATATCCCTATACCTGAAGGCTTTGGTCTGGATGACACCTACATATATCCCTATACCTGAAGGCTTTGGTCTGGATGACACCTACATATATCCCTATACCTGAAGGCTTTGGTCTCCATGGAAAGTTTTGAGCATCTGAAAGTTCATGCCTCTAAACACCCGTAGCTATAAATAGAAAGCTAGACTATAAAACTATAGAACGTCTGCTCAGTTTTTTCCAGTGACTTTTGTAAATACACTTTGTTGCCATCAAACAATAAATAGATATATACAGAAAGTTAAAGACATCGTAATATACACAGGTAGTAATGAACTGTATGGCGGTGGTAATGAACCGTCAAGTATGTATGTAAGTATGCTTGGGTGTAATGTGGCACTCAACAAGTTTTCAGAGAGAGGACGATGAGGGGCCCTAAACATGTATATATACTGTGTGTCTACCTATGATACGGCGAGTCCATGCCGCCAAGGTGCTGCCGCCACCAGAACAGCATGCCGAAGACAAGGGACATGACATACCACTCATGCAGTCAGATAATACTGACACTGTGAAGAACAGTTCTGTTAGCTGAAGTAAGACGCTCCCACGAGTGTAGGCAACAATTTACTGTCAGAAAGGCTTCCCAAAGCCTGGGGTCAGTTTTATGAAGCATACTTAGCTAAGAGCACTTCGTATATGTATAACATACATTGCCGTGGTAGTTAAGGCTTATTTAGCTTATGTATGCTTCTTTAAAATGGCGCCTGGTTCAAATTTCACTTCCAGACTTAGATAAAGATTTTTATTATAAATCCTCCTCCTCATCAACTCGTGTTTTGCATGATGCAGATAAATGACTGGTTAACCTCATTTCCGGCTATTGCAGGCTTTATTTAGATATATGTATGTATACCTTATCAGCTTCTCATTTATAAAACCACATAGGGACCTGGATGTATAATATGGATAAAAGACTTATTAAATACGGATAAGAAACTAGATACTTTTATCTTTGAAGACCTTCTTTTCTAAATTTCTACAACATGCTGAATAAATGACTATTTGGTACTTAGCGGTAATCGATCACGATATTCTATTGCTTAAATTAGTTTGTTCAGTTGTGTCATTCGGGAATGTACTGTTTAGCCCTACATTTGAGTGATAAAACCTAACGAGACATCACTTGTCACAATACGATCAGAAAAACCAACCGTTCAGTGTTTCAAGTGCATTTCCCTCAGTTGCCCCCTACACACATAGCCACCTTCTCTCTATAAGGATGAAAAGTAATGATATTTCATTTGGCATATGCTTGTTTAGATATATATTTATGACTTACATAATAATGAGATTTTGCAATTTAGGGCCTTAGATGCATCCCTGCCGGAAACCAATGGGGCACTGAATGAGTTCTCTTTAATAAACAAACCCCATACGTATGTAAAAACTATCTTAAACTCCTTGTATATCTCATTTTTTGTAAAAGAATATTTTCTCTAAAATTATAGTGACTGGATTTGCAGAAAAAATTTCGATAACCATCTGGACTAACAAATATATTTAGAAATCTTATCTAATTTTCTCTAATTATTTCTTTATTATATGAGTTACCACCTGAGTTACGACAACAGCATCTATTAACGATTGACCCCCTGGTGTCATGCCTACATCCTTCTCAGCAAACGTGTATGTTTGTTGTTTGTTCATCATGATAAATATCTCGGGACTTTTCATTGTCTTGGAAAGTGTTACAATAGCGTGGTGATTGAGGTCGGTATCCTATGGCAGTATCGGTAATATTGAAAGTCCAAGATGTTTTCCATATCTGTGGCATTTTTTCACATCAATACAATATACCTAAAGTCAGCTACGTACGTAAAGTATGGGTGTAGATGATTGGATTACAGGCACCAACTCGTACATAGGAACGTTCTCTAGCGCAAGAAATTTAGGTCTACCTGGCACATTATAGTGAATAAAACCCACGACTGCAACTAGGAAAAATAACAAAATATACAACTTTTTTATTGGCTTTATGCATCGTTTTGCCTTTACACCAGCTATCGTAAATAAGCCGATCTTTCTGGACTGGATCCAGATTGAACGCATAACATTATTAGTCTGTATAAAACAAGTTTTAAACATCTGCTATTAAATGTCCCTCTAGTATTATGTCTGATTAAAAAATATCAAACAGAGCTAAATAAATGTAAATAATGAACATTGGCGCATTTAAGTTTTAGCATTATAAATAACTTAATACGACATCGTCCCAGTTGGCTACTCGCAACATGGCCGAAAGTAGCAATTGCCGTATCGAAAGGAAGTTTTACACAAACATACAACGCAAAAGTAAACGATGGTAATGCATTGTGCTTTTCGACAGTCTATGTAAAAATGGCAATCTTCTCCCATGTGTCTTGCAATCTTTGCGGCTCAGTGCTATTGAAATCAATCAATGTATAAATGAAAGATAACACGGTCAAGTTGCAGAACACCTTTGCGCGCCAGGTCCCACCTGTACGAAGCTCTCTTCGTGCTACGAGCACGTAACTACCATGGCAACCAGCTCTGTAGGCATTACGTCACCTTGGTTGGTACGTGCTCGTAACGTAAAGAAAGCTTCGTGCATCTGGGTCCACCACCCTAAGCGAGAATTAAATGACATTTAGATGAATTATTTAGTGACTGTGTTAAAAGAGAAGACCTGGAAATTGTTGGCCAATTTTTGATAAAAAGATTGCTGTTTGAAGATTTATGAACGACCATCAATTAATTTTTTTTTAGATTTTTCAGTTCCGAGGCAACAAATGGATAGGTCGTAAAACACATTCAATCACGAATAATAAACACCTCCATGTAAAAGCGGACGAACTGTGAAATAGTGACTGTAAAATTTTGATTAATCAGAGCGCAGGACTATGTAAAGTCCGATTAACGAATATGACATTCTGTACATAACGGCTACTCAAATACGGATCCGAATTCAACTCGATTACGGACTGATGGCTGCTGTCCTTTGTTTTGTCAGTGCACAGAACAGAGAGCTGACAGAATTCCCGAGTGTTCAGATTTCGGCTGCACAAACAGCACGTTGAGTACAGACGGGAAAGGTGCTTGGCTTAATATTTCAACGGTAAAGAGCGAAGGACCCGAATCACGTCAATCAGCCAGCATCGGATTGGTAAAAATGTTCGCGTTTTTTGACAGCTATGCGAACATACGGCGATGAATCATATGTTTGAGATAGAGCTTCTAAACAATTATCGGATGGTATTTTTATAGTCTTCAAATCTTACTCTTTTCACTTCAATTTACGTTATGCTTATCCGGTCTTCTCCTTTGAAGTACGCGATTTTAGGAACATACTGCCATGGGCTGTTAAAAGAATAGACTCCTGACCAAATACATATATGCTTCGATAATGTATTCCCCAAAGCTGAAAAGCCTACTCTTTTTTTTATGATGTTGACCGAGTCAGAGAAATCGGACATAGTGAGAAAACGAAATCTGCCTCCATGTTATCAGTTTTAACTGGGCACGAGTTATTTCTGTTACCCCAAAATGCGGTTGTTTCTGATGGCGTTACAGGAACATGATTATTCCTTTTAGACACATGTGCTTGGGGTACATGGTAGGTGACATCGTGTTTCGGGTTTCTCTATCATGGCGTATCTCGTGACCTCGTAAGAATTCCAAATTACAAGTTGATTTATGCAGTTATAGAGCATATAAAAAATGGCTCCAGCCGTTAAGGTCTTCTTGCATCTCTTTTCCGAAGTGACAATCATTTTATCGTTTGTTGTCTTTTCTTTTGACAAAGGGAGTTGAATAAGAAAGGAATGTATCATGAATGTGATCATCACGGCGTGACATTTGTTTTCACGGCTTATTGCTTTGCATGGGTTGAATCCTTTCCAGAATATATACAATTCACACAATTAAAATCATTTACTCTGTAAGACTCAATGTTCATGAAGGTTATTCTTAAATACTGACCACCAATCACACCTTTTTGTCAGTGTACAGTTAACACCCGTGTTTTCACTGCGCCGATACTTCAGCTCAGATTGGTGTAGTTGGTGTCAGTGTCCAGTCGGGATAAGCGGATCTTGTCGTACTCCTTCTCGGTGACAGCCTCATAAGGATTCTCCTCCCCGGCCGCCATGTTGTAGTACGTGTTCGGGCCGGAGTCACGTCCGTGACTGGGTACCGCAGGGTAAGGAACCTCGAGGGATTCTGTGTTCCTCTCTGAGGTCGCAGCTTCCTGTGAGGAAGCAGACCGACGTCTTATTCTGAAACTAACCACGTACCTACTAATTATTGGAGGGAGTTAAATAGCCCAATAATGCTAGACCATGAAATTATACCTCAGTTGTTTACCGTGTATATTACTGGACGCCTCACTGGCAAAATTTTATGATGGCTATCCATACAGCCCACTTGACCTTGACCCTTAAGGTCGCATTTTCTATTATCTCTGACAGACTTTGTTCACTGGTAAACCGACATGCCATCGTGCAATTGAAGTATTCCTGACTATGTAGGGCGTAAACAACAACAAAATATTGAACTAACAAACCTAATAAATTATACACAAAGAACTTATTTAAGCACTCCTCTGGTTTTCATTGTGGAGATTTTATAAACATGCGTTTAATGTTCTTCTGTATAATAGAGTGCAAGTTTTGATTGCTTATGAACCGTGATCTCCTGGTACTCTGAAGGAGAAGTCGCTGCCATCTCAACCCTCTGGAGCATGTGTGTGACATGACTGGTCGTCGTGTGCAAGCAAGGGATTCTATGTACGAGGAATGGCAGTGACTTCCTCTCGAGAGTATCAAGAGGCTGACAGGTGGTATGAGGAGAAGAGTTCAGGTTGTCATCCAGGCACACCGCGGACGCACATGATAGTGAAGTAAAACGCTTTACGAGATATTAAGTGACGTTTTCATTGAGTAATTTCAACCACTGCTTCAACACTGCTCACTCCAATACCATACTTCTAAACCCATTGTTTCACATCAGGACCAGTGACGACAAAAAGGGACGTGTACTGTCATTAAAACACGTGGATTCCAATTCATTAGCCACAGTGTCACACGGCCCACAACCAATCACATTTTACACTCCTTCGACGCGGAAGAACGTTAACCGCATGTATACAAAACTATCACAGTGAAAACCCGGGAGGTGCTTAATTCAGTTCTTTGTGTATATTACTGCTTGTAATCGAATGAATAATATGTCAGTAATATAACATCATATAACAGAGTGCGCAAGCACTGGGCTGCCCTTTCTTGAGAGATATGTAGGTCTACCACTGCATGACCTGAAAAGAGACACAAGTGCCAGCCTAAATATAGGCATATATCAGAATGACAAATAGGAATTGGGGATTTGCCCCGGACTTACATGATTGCAATTATTAGAGCAGTAACAACGATGGCGCATACACAGCCGATGATCACACCAGTGTAGTCGGTGACGACAGCTGAAATGATGAGCAGGAAAATACCATTCAACAGTCACGCGTAGCGTGCTTGTTGATGTCAGTTACAAACCGTCTCACTGGTTTCTTCTTAGAGGTTCATTAAATGAGGCTCGTGTTGTAATAAGCTTCAAAAAAAATTATGGCCGGTTTTCAGTTGAAAACAAAACCGATGCTTGATAAAACAGGTAATATGTTATTAAACTTCCTTAGTGTGCATTTGAGGAAAGGAAAACGGTTAAGGGAAGAAGCATTATTTAAATTGGTTTATTGGGGCAGTTACAACGTTGCCCTGAAATACGATCGTGAGTTCACCACACGTCGAGAAGCACAAACTATTCGGAAACTCTGGGGCTGTGTTAGATCAATCAATAGTTTATACTGTTAGGTGCGTTAAAAGAATGAGCAATTTGGAGAGGGGGAAATCAAATTTTAGCATATGAAGGGAAGATACTTCCGCTGATCGCTCTTAGCCTGCCACACATCGTAACTTTTTATACATGTATCCCATGTCAAAGTGACCTGAGCTAATTTGTGACACACAGTCCATTGCAAATGAGATCAGTGCAATAATAGCGATTGTGATTGTTAGGAAAATTCTGAATCGATTCTTGTTCAAGAACGTTAGGCTTGCAATTGACAGTATTACCATTTTACTATCCCATGTAAACTACGAATAAGTCCACAGTCGTAACATTACACGTTACACGGTTAGCTCCCCCCATGGCATGGGGTGTGTTGCATGAACCTGTGTTACAGGGACCTCCCCCCCCCTTGTAACCGGAATTACTTGCACATCCTTCCTATTTAAGGTGAGATCTGTCGGAATATTACAGCTACACTTCCCACGGCAGGTGTTTACACAGCTATCTCGCCTTGACCATGCGTAGTTACCAGTGTTACATCGTCCCCCAGTGTAGCCAGGGCTACATCCTCCCTCGCAAACACCAGTCGTAACGTTACAAGTAGGAATGACACAGTTCTCACTGCAGGTGAACAAACAGTTACTTCCCCACTTCCCAGCGTCACATGCTGAATTGAAAATGAACAGATATTTACTCTAAAACGCATTATTATAAACGCATTACGCATTATTAATAAGCCCAAGATGATTTGTGTTCTTCTATAACTACCAAGATAATGTCTTAACACACAATGGTTTCCCCGTTCTTGTCTTCGGTATACACCATATCTCCTGTGTGAAGAATATACCTTGTATACATTACTTCTGATGTATTTGCAGAGACATCTAGCCGTTAATGTATCACTATCAGATTTCCCCACAAAGCCGTTTAATTCCGTTTTTCATGGTCCACAATCTGCTTCGATGTTAGTCATGAATATTAATGAAGACATATCCCCGCTTTGCTTTATGAAAGTATTTTCTTTTTCGCCAAGGTTGATCGGGTCACTGTCAACTGTGAATCGCACAGGTGTTTTCAAGCCAAGCGCATACAAACGACTAGGTTGTCCTTCAGCGCAACGTATGTCATAAAGTTGGATGTCTTTCAACAGAGCATACATAAAAAGAGGGTCTGTTTCGGAAAATAGGGTGTTTTTCAACACAGCATATATCATAAAATGGTATGTCTTTCAAGGAAGCATGTATATGAAAATCAGGCGTCTATCAAGTGTGCGCATAACCATATGTCAGAGATAGAGTTGTTAAAATGCCATAAGACTAACAGCATAAGACTATAATTTGTAAATTAAACTTCTAGGCATATTTCACACACACAATGTTCGCAAATGGTTAATTGGTTTTACACACTAACTTCATTCTGAGCAAAAATTCTAAAGGCAGTTGGGAAGAGTGTACTCACGTGTACAGTGAGTTCCTATGTATCCTGTGACACAGCGTGGACTCCCCGGAGGGCATTCCCCAGTGACCCGGTCACAGACAGCTCCGTCATGACACTGACCACAGGTCTCCTCACAGTCCGGACCATATCTGTAGGAGCTGCAGGCTGATCGCACAAACAAATCACTAGTATTACTTGTCCAGTTAAGGATTATGTAATAAATCTAAATACCGTTTTTACATACATACATATATTAGTTTTCATGGCGACTTCGTTCTATGGCATGATTTCCGCCAAGGGAGTAAGATTTCTTTTAGCGATTCAAGTTCTGATCAATAACGGTTAGTCAATAGAGAGCTATTGCCACAAAGCTTTGGCTTAAAATCTGTGGATCTTTCATATATGATTCTCCACATCTTTAAAAACTAAACTTGCCTCCCTCAGTGGACAAAGCTACGCTTGTATTGTATCCTGCCATAATGTCACCAGACACTCGAGAAGAAGCTTAGGTTGTATTGTATCCTGGCATTATATCCCTCGATGAGAAGAGTAGGTTGTTTTGAATCCTGGCATCATGTCACTCGATGAGATACTAAGGTTGTGTTGTATTGTATCCTGGCATTCTCTCACCAGGCACTCGGTGAGAAGTTTAGGTTGCTTTGTATCCCTGCTTCATATCACCGGCCACTAGATGAGAAGCTTAGGTTGTGTTGTATCCTGGCATAATGTCACTAAACACTCGATAGGGATCTTAGGCGGTATTGTATCACGACATTAGGCCACCGGGCACTAGATGAGAAGTTTAGCTTGTATTGTATTCTAGCACTATTTCCTCAGGCACTAGATGAGAAGCTTAGGTCGTGTTTTATTGTATCCTGACATAAAGTCACCAAGTGAACACTCATAGTTAAAATTGCAAGACAAATGCATCTATGCATTTTAAACGAAAAGTGAACACTAAAATTTAAAATTGCAACACAAAGATGGAGTTAAAGATACAATCCTTAGGCTTTAACAGGTGGTAATTCATCATTAGCTGCCCATTTACGTGATGAGTTTAACAAACATCTTTGTGGTTAGTAAAGCCAAGTTATTTTTGTTCAGTCTGAGCACTTTATTTGCGATCAGTCCACCCGAGTCATTGTGACCACTCCGACCAAGTTATTTGTGGTCAGTTAGAGAATAAATAGGTTGGTCAAAATTGAACTTGCGCAAATCATAGTCGAGAAAGCGACTAATTTTTTTTCTCCCTCACGTCTGTATTACTTTTGGCGGGACAGTTGAGGCCATTTTTTAAGAGAAGGGGAGGGTGTCCTTTCTACCAAGTTCTTATAGTAGTGTAACATAACATAATTTTTTGCACTATGCGCCATCCGTACGTGAGTAGGTCTTCCACCAACCTACGGATGGTTGTGGGTTTTTCCGGGTTCGGATGGACATGTTGCATCCATGTATAACCTGTAAATCGGACGATTGCAGAAATGTTACGTTTATAAGCCAAATCTGCGAGATTAACGCTGTTTAGTCGAGACATGAATGGGTGCTCTTGCAAAAACTAGCGCAAAATAACACTAAAAAGATGTGATTTCCGACAGTATCCCTGAGAATGTTGCTCTTGTTATAGCCACTACCGGAAACTATGTCTTTATTCTGTAGTGTTATATACTTATGATGTTACTCTCGAGGCCATCGGAACAATATGAGGTCCATGTAGATTGTTCAGCTTTGACCGACGAAATCTCGGGCATTACATTATCATGCAAAATTTTGTCAGGAGGTTTGCCACGGAACTGTCCAAGTGACCCATGATCAGTGACTGATTAATTGTGGTCAATTACACATACACTGTCATTATACTAACTTACTTTTCAAACAACTTAAGAGCCGACAGAAACTAACTGCTGGTCAGGCCTCTGTTAGTGCAGCGTAATGACCCATGAGTCTTTGACCAATGCGGTTGATGGGAGTGCAAGTCGAGCTCATGTTGGCCTCCACCACGGTCGTACGTGGGAAGGTCTGCCAGCATACAGCGGATGATCGTGGGTTTCCCCCGGGCTGTTCCCGGTTTCCTCCCACCATAATGCTGACCGCCGTCGTATAGGTGAAATATGTTTGAGGCGTAAGCCACCAATGAGACAAATAAATATTTTAGGTGTTCGATAAACAATTCATGTCTGGAATATCGAAGTATCACTATTGTCTTTACAAACGGGAAATGAATTTGAATAGTCCATTCTTTGTCCCAAGTGTTATTTCTACACATGCTCAGTATATGCTAACATCCCATGCGGATTCCAAATAAATCTGACGCTTTTGTTTTGAAAATCCCAATGATATTATCACTGACATACAGAAAAGTGTAAAACAAAATCAAGTAGATCTAATGAAATGTAAGCCGATATCTTCAAATAGCACATACTAGTAATCCTTTCAACTGGACGACAGTAAATATGACTGCTCTGAAGTGGGCTTGAGTAAAAGTCTGCCAGCAACATCGTCGCTCATATCCATACGCTAAAGTAAAGAAAATTCTCGATGGGTTGATCGTAAAATGTTTACAAGGTGGGTATATCTTTCCAGAATGTATGCTCTATGTACAATAAACCGATAAACAGAGAACCCTCGAGAACACGCGACTGGATTCCAGCGCATTTCACGACGGACACAAAGAAAAAGGTAGAAACAATTACCTCTACTGTCGTAGACACTCAGCACTGTGATATGGAGCCCGATTGGCTCCACAGTAAACTCGACATGACTGGTCGGGTTTCAGAAACTTCACACATCTAAGAAAATGCAAATAGGAAAAATGCCGAACGGAAGGTCGCTGACTTTTTCTGGTTGTGTGTTTTTCAGGAAAACGTTAATTCTCAAGTCATGCTTTGAAAGTGTCAGAGAGTCTGGAAGTTCGTTGTTTCATTTCATAAATAGTCACTGCCCACAATTTGGCAGCCTGACAAGAACAGTTTTAAACCGGGACTGAAACTCGTTTGAATCACTAGAGAGTACCCTGTATGTCGTAACTGTGCAGAAGGGAGTTCATTTCGAAGTGAGTGTTGTTTTCTTCAGTGATATAACGACGGCCACGAATGCTGCGTGTTAAACACATCCCATCGCTATGATACCAAGGTTGCTGTCTTCGCTGACAATGACATTACAAGGGTTTTCCAGCAGCTGAAAACACGGCGTGATGAAATTCTTTTCTCCGTTAGCGCAACATGGGAATTATTCATTTACTTGTTTATTCGATTCGAGTTCAACGGCATACCCGGAAACAGTTTCACTAATACGATCAACAGTGATTAGGTTTATGGGTGATGTAATCTCACAGAGCGCAGGATAAACCATAACTTTTCGCCAACTGCCTGGTCCATTTCCTAACTAAACCCGAGGTCTAACTATGAAGAGTTCGACCTTGCGACCTCTGAGGTCAGAGTTTAGAGCCGCCATGAGAACAATGTTTTAGCCAACATATGAGGTAATCTTGGCTTAAGAGCTACATTCAAGCAAATATTCCCAATGTATGTTTACATGGCTTACAACAAACAGAAACCCACTATCACCAGATGTTTATGTTTTGTTTGTTCAAATGTAGCGATTTATATCGCCTCTATACTTCATCTCCTTAAATTAACGGAATATTTTGTATTATGTGCTGTCCATACGTGGGAATATCTGCTTACAACTTGTAGACGGCTGTGGTTTCTCCCGTAGGCTCTGCCCGGTATCCCGGTCTATGGTGAAAAAACTTTACTGACCTGTTTCGCATCTGTCTCCGGTAAAGCCAGGTTGACAGCCCTCCAGACAAGCTCCGATAATAAAGTCACATCCGTCTGCGATACAGTTCTGACTACAGTTTCGGGAACAGTTATCACCCCATGTTCCAACTGTGCACGCTAGAGGACACAAATGAAGTTAAATCGATTTCATTCAATATAGTTACATCTACTCTGCAAGCATGATTCATTAAACATCATGAAATTCTGTTACCCATCTTCAGGTAATCGTTATTAAGAAACATAGATGAAATTCTTACAGCATCTCCCTGTGGAAACAATTTTGGGAGAACTCACTTCGGTGTTTGTTTGCTAATACTCACGTGTACGACACGTTTTGTCTGTGTCCTCGTAACCAGCTGAACACCGGGGATTCCCTTCAGTAACGGGACATTCCCCCGACGTCTTTTTACACACATTCCCGTTGTAACAGTTACCACACAAGTATGGACAGTCGGCACCCCACCGTCCATCGATACATTCTGAAATTTGAAGGAAGTAAGGAAATGCAACCTGAACTTAGAGGCAAACCTACTCCTACGTCAAGACTTTGATCTCTAATGTATTGTTTCGCTATTTTACCGCGTCATTTTCATGGTTTCCTTAAGTCGGGAACCAGGAAGACTGCGTGTAGTATTAAAAAAAGAAATGAGACGGCAAACGAACTCATGGTAAAAGCTAAAATGTCACACTTTTCCCGTAACCTGTTAGCAAAACATTGAGCGTGTGGTCCGACCTTGATATGAATTGAATAATGTTTCGACCGGCTTTTCTCGGGGATCTATCTTTGTCACTCTTAGAGGACGTTTGGTGTACAGCAAGACAATTTCGAACGGAGGTTCTATGGGGGCAGCCATCTTGAATACTAATAATCTAACGTCAGAAATTATTTACCAGATTGAAAAATTCCAATAATTTCAAAATTAATACTGCATGCGTGATCTGGTCATTTTTTCCCATTGACAATGAAAATATTTTACTTAGATTAGAAAAAAAGCCCGAACCCACTTTTGAGGGGAAAATGGCCACTCGGTACACACAAATCTTGATCGGCGTAAACCCGAAGACAGGCGAAATGGGTCATGATTTTAAAGTAGATATGTGATTTCGGCAGCGCAAAGGTGTTGTATTTGTTCTCCACACAGTACATGTTTACTATGAGATAATATTTATTTCTGTGGTCAGGGGTAACATTCATAAAATGTCTTCAAAATCTATTTAAACAGTTAAATTTTCACTCTTGGCTGTGAAATATCATATGAAATATGTTGCATACACCTTGACAGGTTTGTTTTGTCCGGGCAGTGACCGGATATAGTGTCATAGATCTTCTGTCCATCAGCACAGAATCATGAGCTCCGGTTACAGTCCAATCCGTGTGGATCGGAAATACAAGCGAAAGGTGAATAATCAAGCGCCATATATAAAGACAGTGACAAAAACCACAGTGACAAAGAAATTCGTACACGAAACATACATGGATACAAATATGTGCCTGCTTTTATAAGGTATGCCTAATCGGGGCTTTGGGCGATAAATTTTTTAAATGGTTAGGATTATTCTTATTATTAATCACTTTTTGTGATACGCCTACAGAGAGTCACTAAATGAAAACTTCTCAAACATTTATAATGTCTGAAGAATTGCGTATCCAAACTGGGGTGTTCATAATGAATTTAAAGCAAAAACTAAGTCAACTAAAGTGGTCAAGAATTCTTGGAGTTGATAACTTGTGGGCTTTCCATGGATCTAATAACTGCACTATTTTAGCAAGGGAAAGCGAAACAAAGTTTCAAGAATGTATTCTGTACAGCTCTTGTTATTGGCGATGAGCAAAACGGCCAAGCTAGACTCACTTCATGCTGATCTTCAGCAGTAAGTGCATTGTGTGTGATATGTTACGGTCCTGGGTTTAATCCAATATATTCTTTATCATTTTGGGGATCTGATATCGAAGAAGGCAAAGTCCTATGATGGTAGTTCGAAGGTGGTGGAAATTGTCACCGATTTACCGAAGTAAGTCCAGTTTTAGGGTGCAATGCCGCAGCCTGTTTTAGCATCACTGAAAAGTTTTTTTTTTCTATTTAGGCATGTACGCCCCATAAGAGTATTGTCATTGTGTAGCACAACGTGACTAGGTGAAAAATCACTTGTTGAGAATAACATTTGTGTCATGTGTGGTGGCACTCTTTTGCTCCATGATACAATATGTCGACATTCTCAGTAACTCGGAAATTGAAAAGAATGTTTGTTGCGGGTAACCCGATCCACTCGCTAAATTCGGTAAGACTCTCAGGATTTTTCCACTTTTCCATTAGTCACACATTCCGGAACACAACCCGCTGCACTGCTCCGATTTACCGAAATTAGGCTCAGCGTTGCAGGTTTACTCTCGTTGGAGCAAGAAGAAAAACCTTTTTCGTGCAGTACACACACGCGCCGTATTCTTGTCACCTTGTCAGTATTGGAATTAATGATTAATATGAAGTTTGGGGAAAGGGAGGCTATGGGGCGGGAGGTCAATCAAAACTAAATGAGTGTTGAAAAAGAAAAAAAAAGCCGAGATGTATTGGTATGTGAATCGAAAATTTCCGGTCAGATCTTGGAGGGTTTTGAAATTCCTACTCAATTTGTGCGACCCATCAAACACAGAGCAGACCACGTTGGCTTGAAAAAAAAAGATGGTTTTCTTCATATGTGTACACATTCGAGGGGAGTGCAGTCTGTACACAGCCAGATCGGCCAGTTACACATTAAACTCTTATGCACCACGCACTGTACGGTCAGATGCAAACGAATGACATCATATGACGCGGTGCGAAGTCTGTGATAATGTAGAAATCAGTTTAGCTCAATCTACATTATCTCAAAACGCACGTATGTGTAAATACATGGAAGTTCCTGGTAAAGGCATGATTTGGCGGCACATCTTTGACCTATCACTCACTTCTGTGCAGGCGAAGGTTTTCTTTACTATGGTAATTTACAGATCAAGGTCGTGTTTTTTCACCGTTTCGTCAATTTAGCCGCTTTTGGTCATTTTTGACTTGGACAAGTTTTGTTGACTACTTTTCAAACCTTAGTTACCCCACCGTAAATTTAACGGCAACAATAAAATGAGTCCGGTTTCTTTGTATATTGCTGACAGTAAGAGGAAATTTTAACTGCCACTGCGATTCCGTAGCCGCCTATAAGTTGATGTAATTACGGAAAAGCTCGAGTTTTCCACCCCTGTATTCAATGTACACAAAATTAAGGTCATACACTTTTGAAGACGGTGTAGGACATTCAATTGAGACTCAGTACATGACTTTACCATAATGACTCCCAGGGTCAAAATTTAAGTTTTGGTATCATTGGTATGGCCATTTTCAACGAAATTATGTCTGTTCTGGTGTACGTATTGAGCCAGCTTTTTTCTTATTGCTCGAATGAACACGAAATGTGTATTGCACTTACAGTGCTTTTAGAATGCATAGAATGTTAAACAAGCCCCACCGCTCCTGGGGCCATTGTATACCGTATGATCTTGCAAATTACACTATACGCAATAACAGACCGCTTTAAAACCTTCAGGTTCTAGTTTGTCATGTTTTCTTTTCCGCTCTTTTTATTACTATCAGGAATGCAATTTATGCCGGTACGCACAGAGCCAATGCAAGGAATTTCCGTCCACCAAAAACTAGTACTACGACCTCTTTGTACGTTCTCTTCTACAATAGGTGCTCTATAAAGCTTAGCAATACATATACCCAATTGTATGCGTTTAATGGGACATCGTGCGTAATCACCATACATATCCTCGGGACAAAGTGCAGGCAATGCTATCTGATGCTGTGTGTTTTCTGTATATTCTCCTGCTCCGATAGGTAACCACAGCGTGAGTTTGTGAAAACGATGACGTAACACATTCGCCATACCTAGCGGAGAACAGCATGTCCCTATTTGTGTATAAACGCGATTTTTAGTTTGCACTAAATTAACACAAATGTACGTGCTATATACAGAGTCATATAAATGCACACTATGTGTTATACTTTGAGTATAAGCATTGTTAGGACTATAACAGTAAGGTAGCAAGCATTTAAAAAATCTAAAATATGCATCTAAAAACAAAACGAAAAAAAAAAAAATAAAAAAGCTAGGGCACGTATTGACGAGTTTTATGGCGTAAAGCAACACTCTGTTGTTAAAAATGTTCTATCAGACAGGCTCATGTGGAGGTCATACACCTTTCTAATTGCTCAAATTACCTTTGTCACACTTCACTGTGAAATATCCCGGCATGCACCTCGGCTGGTTGGGTCGGTCTGGACAGTTCCCAAGTATTGTGTCACAGGTCGTCTGTCCATCCGCGCAGGATCCACAATTCTCCTCACAGTCCGGCCCGTATGTCCCGGAATCACAAGCTGAAGGTGAATAACAAAGGGCCGTGTATTTAGGAGGCGGTGACAAATCGTAGTGATTGCAACAGCATTGCAAACATAGTTAATACCGCCAATAAGATTTCTGTAGTATTGAGGTAAGCATGAATAACCTTTATGTTGGATTGTGACGTCATAATTGATTTTTTGGATTGGTGCTTTACATTGTACTCAAGAAGTTTCACTTATAGAACGGCGAGAAGAACTCTGATTCCGATTTTCTGTACTTTGCTCTTATCTTGAAAACTAATTGGAGGAGAATCATGAAACTTAGGTTGATTTATGAATGTGAAGCCTTTGATCGAGTTCTAAAATCAGTCCCATACGTACTGAAGTTTTCCATATTAAAGGAAATGGTGAATTCCATTGGCTGTTGGATTCTCTGCACTAACAGCCCTAAATATTGTCCTAACTTTGTTCTAATTGGTCATTCTTTTGCACGCTATAACTTCTTAATATTACGATGAATTTTCATATATCTAAGGAGAATCTCATAGGTTACACTGAGTGTGTGTGTCTCTTAGTGTATCAAACGTTTAAAATTCTTTACTTTATTCTCTGACTACACTTGGGTATACATGTATGGTGTGCTGTATAATTGTCAAAAGCAAGGTTGGTGAGAACATTGATATTCTGTGAGAATCTTTTGTTCTCTCTTGTGTAGCCATTATTTATGCCTTGTTATGCATCAAAAATGAAACTTTACATGTTTAATCTAACTTATGTGTTGTGTTGTGATGCAGAAAACTGGCAGAGTTATTTGTATGAAGTAATTTATGTTAGGGTCAGTGCGACCCTAAAGTTTTGAAACAGGACTACCAAATTGTTTGGGTCGGGGTAATCCTAGTGGGCTTAAAGTCACTAGTTCGGGCCCTGGCGACCGAAATGGGTCTGGGCGACACTAAAGATTTGGCTCGAAATCCCAGTAGTTTTTATTAGATACGTCATGTCTTTATCCAAAATGTTTGGGTCAAAACTGACAAGGGTTGTTTGGGTAGAACCGATCTAGCCATTGTAAGGGTGAGGTATTTGAAAAGAAAGCATCGACAGAAAGTGGACAAGATATTGAAGCATTATATGCCATCAAAAGTTGTTCGGAAGCTGCTTACTGGTTAAACAGCTCTTGTTCTTGTATCCGGCCTGGCATCGTATCCCACCAACCACGGGACATTCTCCGGTCTGTTTACCACATCCCCTGTTCTTATAACAGTTTCCACACGACGCCAGACAATGTTCCCCATGACGACGCGGGAAACATTCTGTAGAAACCAAGATGTCAAATGATATTTACCTCAGTTTTCTGATAAGTCGCTGAGATAAGCCTGTGATATAAAGCTAGGGAAACTTTGATGCAAATGGACAATCGTGATGGGAATTTACTAAAGGAAAATAAATGTATACTTACCAGAACAGCACTGTTTTTAAAAAAGGCAACAAAAACAATAACCACAGTTTTTTTCACAAAAGGAGTCAGTACAGACCTAAATAGGCGTAGGTATTTTTTGAGACGTCCTTGGTAACTCTATAAATTGAGTTTTAATCAGAAAATCTTATAAGGCCATGGCCTACGCCATTTTAGAAAAAAATAATCAAACAAGATGTCGCATTATACATACACTAAAGTCTTCGGTGCTAGAGGCGAGACATTTCTTTGTCGTGCAAGTCATGCCCATGTATGTTCGAACAGGTTAACGAGGTATCTCTGTAGATATTCCGAGATAAAGTCTGAGCACGTAACTGGGCCACGCAACATGAACCCACAGTCATGGAGAACGTGGTTTGTACGTTGTGGTATTCGCAGTGTACGATAAACTGCAAATATTAGAATGTTAACTAGAATATTTGCCAGAGCTGTCCGTGATGTTTTAGGTCATTGAGTGTCCGATAAACTGTACATATAGCTTTTTACGGATTTAACGTTACTAGGTGTAGCGTGTAGTGGTGCTTTTATGTTAACGCATTTTATGACTACATTTCTGTAACAGAGCAATATTGTACTAGTATAATATGCAATGATCAGGTGAAGTTTGTGTGTATTTGATGTGAAATACAAAGTAAGTGATTTCCTGTAATTTTCGATCGTACACTGTAAAAGTATTTTTCAGTTCACAGTAAAATATGTTTACTTTCAAATGTTTATTTCAAACGTTTACTTTGTAAACATTTACTCTTATTTTGTGTTCCAGTTACAATTTGTCATTTGATCTTCTGTTTGTAGGTGGCCTATGTCCGGCTTCGTGTCGTAACCGGAAGAGCACCGTTGTGACCTTCAAGCACCTTAAGGTAATTTTATCAGGCTTATGGATTTTGTATTTTGTTTCGCAAAATTAGTATTTGTCGGTGCCATTTGACAAGATGTGGTTGAAGTGTTGCGTTAAAAATGCCAACTGGTCATGATGTTTACGTTTGAACACTACTGTCATTAACTTACATGTGTTTCATGATTTGGTTACCAGCTTGACGGACACTTCGAAGTTTGAATGAACATAAAGCTCCATTGTAAAAGTAATGTCTTATACATTGCATCTTGGTGCATAAATTTGATGTTTTGCACTGCTGTGTATATCCATGGCCAAAGTACTTAACATGTAGTTGTCAGGTTATATTATGATACATACTTCCCTCGGAACCCCATAATGTCAATTAGAAATTGTGCAACTGATAATTGAATGTAGTACTTGGATATGTACAGTACCTACTGTTGGTGGGATTTGTTTATCGATAATAATGGTTGTAGTCTTACAATTTTGTGATTGTCATTACAGGGTCTTCATTCCGTTGCTGGGTATTTGCACCACATCAGACATGTCTCATGTGTGATCATCAATAAAGCGTTTGAAAGGCAGCAAACTGCACTTTGTTTGTATCCCAAACTGCCCGTATTACATTGGTAGTGATGTAACATGTGCGTATTGGAGGCATTGCACAGTTATGCACAGCCATTTACAAATAAATATCAGAAAATACCTCTTTTGATGATTACTCGCTTACTGCACCCGAAAATATAAACGCTTTAACGGAAGAAAACTTCTTGATCTTGTACTTATTTGAGTATTTTTATATCTGTACTATACAAGTAGACCCTCTTCATATCACCTGCACATGTTGTCCCCGTGGTGTCACATCTGCGGCAGGCTGTAGTGGTCACACATTGTCTCTCACACATCTCACCGTACCAGCCGTCGTCACACACTAGGGAGTAATCAGAACACAAAACTGTGTAACGGCAATGGCGAAAAGCGACATCTAGTTATAAGGTTTGATCAGATACTGAACAATCAATCACTCATACATTATAAACCTTACATTGACACAGAGGTAAACATTAGGTAAAACGTGGATAACACTTTAATAAGTATCTCTACACACATCTCCCCCTCGTTATCACGATTACAGAAATAGCCGAGGACTGGTTTGCTGACATGTTGCCACCCATTTTTCGTCCTATGTTTCTAGGTGGGACAGATATTATTGTTTGTATCAAAAATGAGTATTGAAATTTTTCTGATTGATTAAAATCTATGAGAATGTCGGATCTGACTCTGAAGTTGTATTGTACTCGGCCATAATTTAACCAGACACCTAATTCTGTTGTACGATACACTGAGATCATGCCATCAGATTCCCGATCTCAGGTTTATAGATTTTATTGTACCCTAACATAATACCATCAGACACCAGATCTGACGTTCATCGGTTATATTATACCTTGGCATAAAGTCACATGTACCAGACACCCTATTTGAAAAGCGGTTATACGGTAACAATGAATTTATTTATCTATTTAATTATTTGATTGGTGTTTTACGCCGTACACAAGAATATTTCACTTATAGGACGGCGGCCAGCATGTTGGTGGGAGGAAACCGGGAAGAGCCCAAGCAAACCGACGACCATCAGGCTGCTGACAGACCTTCTCACGTAAGGAGGAAGCCAGCATAGGCTGCACTTGAACTCACAGCTACCGCATTGGTGGCTGTTTTGCGGGTGGTGCTATACCGATGCGCTAAATCCACTGAAAATAAGTCGAATATTGCAGAAGTTATAACTCACGATCGGTCTATCATTAATGGAGACACGTAAGCCAAAAACTGTTTTTTCTGAACCTTCTCTCCCGTGTCCAATCGTCTGCCTTCACGTCACAAAACCCCGCCCATCGCTGTGAAATAATACAACATGACTCAAGCCCTCTCTGCATTTCTGTCGTTCGACATTCATACTGAACCAAGTTCCTCGTCCCAGAGATGGTCAAAATACCTGCAGCGATTACAGAGCCTTATCGTTGCCATGGATATTGAAGACAAGAAATGTCAAAAGCTCTTTCTGTTACATTTCACCTTTGAAGACGTCAATGACGTCCTCGACACCGTGACGGAAAATAACGCCGACATCGATGGAGCTGTTGCAAAACTCAACGAGTACTTCAAGCCGAAGAAAAAATTGTCCTACAAAAGGTGTGTATTTCGAAATGCCCAGGAAAATCAAGGTGAGACTCTATATACATACGTAACCAGACTCCGACAATTGGTTGCGCATTTTGAACTCGCCAATACGTAACGGGTAGATAAAACATCAAGTTTTTCAAGGCTGTACTCCAAGTAGACTGCCTCGTAGAATTCTCTGTGATTCAGATATAACATTAACTGTCATCATGTACCTGGCGAGATCACTGGAACAGTCGGAGCTTCAAACATCTAGGACTGAGAACAGCAATGGACAAGCACCAGGGGTAACTTTACACGTTGGTAATTACAGAAAATTTGTTCCAAAAAATCAAGCGAGAAATCTCTTCAGCCTAACAAGTCTGCACTGTTGCATAAGCCTGACCGTCAACAGCCTCAATTTGTTCGGTCAAAGTCAAATATTAAAATTGTGGTTACGTCACACATCAGGCAACAGATGCCCAGCCAAGGGACAAGAATGTAACTATTGCCCTAAAATGGAGCATTTTTCCTCAGTTGGTAGGAAAAGATGACGCAAAGAAGAACCAAAACCAGAACCTGCCAAACAAACCAAAACAAAGTGAATCTAGGTCTGACAACGAGTACGTGCTTGGTATTACTGATAACCAGTCAAGTAATGGCAAACAACTTATAACTACTGTTAAACTCAACGGACAGTCTGTCTGTGTAGCTACAGACACCGGTACAACTGTCAACACCATTAGTGAGACCACGCTGGAAGAATCTGACTATCTGCCTATACTCACTCAGAAAAAAATGTTACATTGTCAGCCTTAGACAAGATATTCGCGACTCATGGAATCCCTCGCGTGCTAAAAACTGATACCGGTTTCCGGTCCAAAGTGTTGAGTTTGCGCAATCCTCTCAGTGTCTTGGTTTCCACCAGTGAGAGATCACGCATTACTGGCCTCATGCAAGCAGTGAAGCAGAACGATTCCTCAAAATTCTGGAAAAGGTCACCTTGAGGGTAAACCATGGAAACAACAACGGCACACATTCCCCAGGAAATACTGCGCGAGACCCCGCACGTCTACAGGAAAGTTCCCTGCTATGTTGTTGTTCAACCGATCTTTTCGAACATAACTACCTGAGCCAGTGATACCTGAGGTAAACTCCTCTTTACAGTCCAAAGACAATAAGTCCAAAGAACGTATGAAGAACTACACTGTAAACTGCCTCACGGCTAAAGCCAGTGTCATAAAAGTGTACGGGTGATACTGTTTTAGCTCGCTAAAAACAAACGGAGACGTTATGTACTCCATATAACCCAGTTCCATACATTGTTACTCGCGTGAGCGGATCCATGATCAATGCTGAATTCATCTTTCTTCAAAGTTCTTAAGGGTGCTATCCCAGGAACAGTAACTTTATTGATGATCACAATATCCCAATTCCAACTCCATAAGCGGGCAAAAATCATCTTGGACACAGCGACATTAACTGTTCACATGATGAATGACATTTTGGTGTTCTCATATGTTTTGAATCAAGCTGATCTGATGACTTGTCTTTAATTCTTGTTTGAATATGCGGCGTAGCGTCAGAGTTGTACGTGCAGTTATTTATCATGTGTGAATGACACTGTTTATGTTTAATGATATTATTCTCTGAAGCCTCACACATGTGCCTGTTGATGCCAGAAACACAATGGCACATTTCCAACATTTGGAACAAATTAGGTCTCACTTCATCGTTTTATGCACAACGTATACGTTTTTCTTTCCTTTTGTATGTCTGATCAAAACGATGAGAGAGATGTTCTGTTCAAGCCAGCTTTACAATGTACTCTGCGTATTTTGTATTTAAGTTACACTTTTAGTCGTCGCCACGATCAACACACGTCCAATGTTTATCCAGGGTCTGAACATTATACATGCAGATTCGCGCTTTTGATATTTTTTCTGTATTTTTATGGAGTCAAAGAAGCATGTGTCAGGCAACAATTAACTGGTACCTATTGTTAAGTAAAAGAACGAATGTTAAAAACAAATCTTAAAAACTGACCAAATATCTATCCCTGCCATGTAATAACCGGGCCTGTTGTTGTCTTACACACATATATAATTTAACTAAACTGAATGTTTCGGGTTATTAATTACTCTGGCTGGCCCTATCTGTTCCCGTCTGAACATCACTCAGCTCGACTGGCTGGTCACAGGCCTATCACTTATCAGCGCGTATTCTCAAGCTATACACCGGTGTAACTTATAGTATGTACATGTCTCGTATTCTCGCCTTTGTCCTGCTAAGGAAAATTACCATAAAGAAGGACCTCACAAAGTGTGAGAAATCGGCCGGGTGATAAGGAGATCTTGACTGTATTTCCTAGAACTGGACTGGTACATTGCTGAGTGATGACGTCACCTGGGCCATCAGCGCTGGTAGTGGAATCCTGATAGCATGTAGTGTAAGTCCCGGTCGAGTTTCCCACAGAGAGAGTAAAGTTGTTCAGTCTTGCTCCGCCTGAAATAGTGAAAAGAGAAGCTGATCATGTCACGAATAGGATATGTACCAGTATTGGCATTCCCGCTACTGTGTGATTCTGTGAAGACGATGACTGAGTTAACATAACGTAAGCCACTAGATCTTTTTGTCCCTGATTTTAAGGACGTCGGACGTTGTCAAGAAATAACGACTAGTTCACATGAAATAATAGAAATTCATCTATTTTATTTAGACTGCATGAACTTAGGTCTTGTCATCCCCCAAAATGTCAGTGGCACTTCTTCACATTACCCAAAGGTTAATCCGCAAAAAGATCAGTTTTTTCCTCCTGAAAATGCCTTTTCTTCTCCAGCTTTTCACGAATGTACTGACATTCTACCATCACCTACCATTCCTCCACAGAGTCAACCCTACATTTCTGCAGCTTTGTACATGTGAACTTCAACTTCAACTACAAAGACTGATGCCAACAATTACAAAATAATCCACTCGGTTGGCATCAATGCCAGAGAATCGAAATACTGGTATCAAGATGAATTAAAAGAAAAATTAAACTACTTGAATGCAAATTCTGAAAACCAGCTTTCCGTTTTTCTACCTTAATGTTTTCATCTTGGGAAAGCATTTTGATCAAGTCACCAGCTATCTTCGAAATTTAGATCACGATTTTGCCATGACAGGTTTTTCTGGAAGCTGGTTAAACTCAGCAACCGAATCCTTACATAATACTCCCGACTATTTTTCCATTCCATCTACCAGAAAGCATAAAAAAGGCGGTGGTGTGGTTTTATATGTTAAAGAGTCTACCAGAAGATTGAAAGTAATAGCTAATTTATGTTTTAATGGTTAAACGAGTGTTTATGAATCTTTGTTTATTAAATTTAGTGCGATAAATACGGCTTACATTGCTGGAATTATCTATTGTCCCAGGGGAGGGAATGTCACTGATTAATGTCGTTGCAATGTGCGCTTCCAACAAGTAAAAATTGCATTCCGATGGGTGATTTTAACATCAGTCTCTTCCAAACTGAATCACATGCCCCAACTCAAACAATCGTGGACAATCCTAAATGCAAATATTTTTCCCTGTGATCACGAAACCAAGAAATACTGGCAACAATTCTTTCAATTTAATGGAATACATCTTCATTAATTTCCGTTAAAAGAACGTATTATCCGGAATTTTACTGACGGATATGTCTGAATATTTTCCATTTTTCTTGTTTTTGAAACCACCTCGGAAATTACCCCAAGTTTCATATCGTTCATATACCGATAAAAGGAAAGAACACTTTGTAAAGGCCAAGGAAAACGTTACCTGGAAAGAAATTTTTATAATGAATGAACCAACGGGTGCTCTTGACATATTAATGGCAATATTTCTTAATTCACATGATACATATTTCCCTATCGTAACCATAAAAACTAATAAACGCAAAGTTCCTAAGCCATGGGTAGCACACGGTTTGTTACAATCTTTCTGCATGAATAATAAATTATCCTGGGAACAACTCATATCGCCGAATCCTAGAAAAAGAACGAAATACAGATCATACAGTGAAAAACTTAACAACCTACTTCGCATATCTAGGAAAGGTACTTCGAAAACAAATTCAACGATGTTCACAATTACATTAAGAGGACATTGAGAGTACTTAACCAACTCCTTGGTAAGGAAAGAACAATATCGCTTCATCACGTATTCGAAATAAACAACATGGATATATGCGATAAGCAGGCTATTGTCGACACTCTTAGCGACTGCTGCACATAAATATCCCCCAACCTCGAGAATACTATACCATCTACCCACACTTCTTTTTCTGAGTAGCCGACTGAGTCAATTTCCAACGAATTCCATTTTTACTCAGTGTTCAAAGATATGGTCAACTAGTACTCCCATCTTTTCCAAGAGTCAAAGTCGTGTTCGTGCAATAAAGACATCGGAAATGGAATTAACTAATGTTCAGTAGTGGCTTTCAACCAGTCGCTATTACTTAATATCGGCAAAAATAAGTACTTGTTGATATTCAGAATTTGAATTCCTTGGGATTGTCTTTAATGACAAGCTTACATGGGTCTCATATAACGCACGTCTTCAAAAAGGTATTCAGAAACACAGGAATCATAAACCACATAAAATGTTCTCTCAACAAAAATGCTTCGCTTACATTATACTACTGGCTGATTAACTTATTTAACATACGCCAATCATTTATGGGAAAATGCCTATCTAAGTCAGTCGTTCAGAAACGATTAATTCGCATCATCACATCTCCTAGTAAGACAGAACATACAGCTTCAAATCATTAGGAATTCTTCCTCTGTCTTGTGTTAATCAATACTCCTGTCTTCCAATAACTCACATATTTACGTTTCATTCTTATTGACTACCTTACTCTATCAGACTGTTCTTTCGAAAACAATCACATGTTCACGCTACCCAACCATGGCCCAGACATCCAACCCACATAAATCTTTCTCGAAAAGTAATTTTTCCTAACACACACTTGGACTAGCCAGTCTTCGTGAGTGAATCAAACTGTCAATTGACTTAAAACCTATTGATTCTATTTCACTTTATAAATCAAGGCGCAAAGACTTTTTAATTGACAGATTCTAAGGCCCCTAACACCTATTATGCTTCATGGAGAACAAATATGGCCTAACTAATTTATTTACGTGTTATTGCTATTTTGTGGTTTCTTGTGGATGCATATTCTAGCTATCCTTTACTTCTCTCATTTGTTA
Organism: Acanthopleura granulata; assembly: GCA_016165875.1. NCBI lineage: Eukaryota > Metazoa > Mollusca > Polyplacophora > Chitonida > Chitonidae > Acanthopleura > Acanthopleura granulata. The sequence goes on along the minus strand of JABBOT010000059.1, from coordinate 469 downwards.
TTGTTTAGACTCTGGTTTAAGTCGCAGCTCCAGATAATAAAGTTGTGATTGGTGACATACATAAGCAGGAGTGTGTTACCATCAAACTGGGGACTAAATTCCGGGTATAATATTCCGGGATTGAATCTGAGTTTTTCCAGTACGTCTCTGCCAAACCTAGACCAAAATAAGAACTTAATGCGATGGTCCGTGTTGGCTGTGTTTCCGCGATAACAGCACCATTGGTTAACAGATTTTACGAAGCTAGTTACGAATGATACCTCGGACGCCAAAATACCGTCCACAGATTCAACATAAAGGATACCATTTATTTATTTATTTCATTGGCGCGCAATGCTAAAGACTATTCAAATTTAAAATTTGACAAAGCACACCTTTATACCTACGGCATGTGACACACTGTTACAGGTGAAACCTCACTATGAGTTTGACAAGTGACTCATGTTGAGCATATATTACATGTAATATC
>JABBOT010000058.1:614886-684130 GCA_016165875.1 Acanthopleura granulata | reverse complement strand
TAAGGTCTTGGTGATCAGGCGCTCATGCGGTCGTTTGACCAATTGTCATCCACCAATACAACTTGCATATCTTGATCGTCGACAATTCATTAGTGATTTCCCAAAACTCGTCGGTTCATTTTGGTTTTTTAACAACAATAAAACCGACAGACATTAACTATGACTTAAGACAATAATCTTGTTAAGTCAGTAATTTAATAATCCTTCACCGCAGCAATTTTAGACTGAGAATGTCGTATTCGTACTCATTTAGGATAGCAGTGCAAATCTTGAGCTAAGGGCTAAGGGTAAGGGCTAGTAGAGTGAGACACCTACTCGCCATGTTAGCTTTGGATTTAGTTTTTGACTCTGAGGTCGTGGGTTCGAAACCTGGAGTAGTACACTAGCCACACAGTGTAATCCTAAATAACGATAATACTTCAACCGCTTTCTGAACGCAATGCACCAATGTCAAAGACACATATTTATCAACATATTGAAAGAAGATGGGGAATAAACGACTGTGCTTGACAATAAATGGAAGGCAAACACAGAAACGGAAAGTTTGTGATCTATTAACCGAGTCTAACTTCAGCCGTTTTATCTCAAAGCTAAACCTTGCACACCGTATAGCTTTTGAAAATCAATGTCTCCAATAAAAAGTAAATGATAAAATGTGTCTATAAATACCGCCACCAAATATGATTGAAATATTCTGAAATACCGCCACCAAATATGACTGAAATATTCTGAAATACCGCCACTAAATATGACTGAAATATTCTGAGATACCGGCATCATAGATGAGTGAAATTTTCACAGTGTCGTCACCATATCTAAGTGAAATATTCATAAATATAAAGTACTGAAAAAAGAAGCTTATTCACTTAGGTCGATGATGACATCACAATGTTTTTCATCATGTTGGTTTTGTGCATGAAAACAAATATATCTGGATTTCCAAGTCACTTTACAGAGACTGTTTCATTGCTGTCCGTCCATATTCCTGCTCTCCTCAAATATCGGATTATATAAGTCTCTGCTCCCACCAGGGATAATATAAACCTCTTGGGGTCTCTCCTCCCGCCTGGGATAATTTTGATGCATTTGTATACAATTATTTGATGCCTGTTATTAATTTACATACTAGTTGTGTTTCATACACTGATGTACACTACCTCTGGTGAAATAAATGAAATAGTTGTTGAATGAAAATTATACGAATTACATGCACGGCATATCATTTACACCGTGTGGCAGGTATGAGTTTGTTTTGGACGGGTAATGTACCAGTTCGGAAAAATAGAAAAGGGGTTATTTCACAGGAGAGGCTTTGCGAAGTGCTCCTGGACAATGGATACTTTCTCATGGTGCCGTACGAGGCCAAATCCATAGCACGTGTCTCACATCATTGCTATGGAAAAACAGCAAGAAGGAAAGAAAACATTGTCAGACGTAGAAATTGATTGACTATAAATCACCACTGTTACAATAAATCTACAAGGTACACAGGATTAATAAGCTTTTATATCAAAACAATACCACTGAAATATCTAAATTACAACGTTGAAAACGGTGAAAGCAAGCGCTCTAGCAAAAATGATGGCATTTAAACACTTCAGCAGATAATCATCTGCGTTGACCGACCCTCAGTCTGATATCCACCAATCAGTATTTGACCATCATATAGATAAAGGATGGCAGGAGCACATATTATATGGTATAACCAATATAAATACATGGTCTAACCAATACAACTGGGGTAAACAAAATCCTGTAGTTACCTGTGTAAATGCCAGGTAAAACACCCGGTGATTGGTAAGCCCCAAATAGGGCACCTGGAAGTTGCCTCTCAAAGGGATCGTAACGTTATGCCGGCCTAATCACAATGACAACCCATCCTGACGGCATACGCCGCCTTCGTACTTGCGACCGGCCTAACATAACGACCGCTTTGAGAAACAGCCCGCTGGACGTTTGATTGACGAGTAACCCATTCTGAGTAGGCTCTACGCCTGTAAACAGATATGTCACTTTCTTTTATTTTACTCAGGAGTATTCATAGCCATACTTAAGAACATTTGCAACAGCAAATAATGTTATTTTCTTTATTTTTTTATGATTACTATGTCACTCACAATAAAAAGCTTTTATTTCTAAGATACATTTATGAAAAATGGTACTTTACTGAGAGCAATTGCTTGTTACGTAACATATTACTTCTCCTCGAGATTTTGTGTGTTACTTTTCCTACCCGAATGTATCGTTTCGCATCGTCTATGGTATACGAGGAGTACTAATTCACATAGCAACTCTCCTTCTGCCTGTAGGTGGACTCGGCGATGTCCGACCACCAGTCAATCAAGTTACCTTCTATTTCAAACTCCCTACCTGTTAACAACGGTTCATGTACTTCATATTTACTTATTGACTTAATCGTTGCTAATAACGCAAAACGCTGGTTTTGGTTGAGTTAGAGTGGCTCTTGTGTGTTGTAGATTTTGAGCCTCTGTCCTGCATTGGCAGAGTTAAGACTGATGTCATGTATTGCCTGAGTTAGGGCCGCTGTTGCATTTTGGATTGTGTACTGGTAGATTTGAATCCGCTGCCGTGTATTGCCTGAGATAGATTCTCCGTCGTGTATTGGCTGAGTTAGAACCGCTGTGGTAGTTTGGTTGAGTTAGAGCTGCTGTCGCCTTGAGCCTGTGTCATGTATTGGCTGAGTTAGAACCGCTGTGGTATTTTGGTTGAGTTAGAGCCGCTGTCGCCTTGAGCCTGTGTCGTGTATTGGCTGAGTTACAACCACTGTGGCATTTTGGTTGAGTTAGAGCCGCTGTCGCCTTGAGCGTGTGTCGTGTATTGGATGATTTACATTATATGATAACGTCGCGCAACAATTTCATTCCGACCTAAACATGTGTGTTGTGTGTTAAGGCTAAATAGTAATCCTAGGGCACAACTTTCTATTCATACTTTTCACAGTATTGATTCTGTGAAAAATATCTAGAATAAGTAAGTAATGGTATTTTGTTACACACGTTTTAATGGTTTTTTGCTTACGTTTAGTTCATTTTAATGGCTCTATCCATTAAGAGAAACACTGTTAGATGAAAAAGATATACGAAGCAAATATCCAGTTTCTTTCTTTTTGTACCACTGTGTATCTTACAGGACTCATCTTTGCTGTCTAACACTCTCCGGTGTGATCTGATGCGTCTCACCCCTATGCTACTTGATACGACTCATCTGTGTTATCTGTTACGACTCTCCTGCCTTATTTGCTACGATTCACCTGTGTTACATTATACGACTCATCTGTGTTATCTGTTACGACTCTCCTGCCTTATTTGCTACGATTCACCTGTGTTACATTATACGACTCACCTATGTTATCTGATAGGTCACACCCGTGTTACCTGATATGATCCACCTACATTACGACTTACCTGCATTATCTGATACCTGCGTGGTCTCATGCCACTCACCAGAGTTATCTGATATCATCTACCTATGTTATCTGATACGACTCACTTGTGTTATCTGATACGATTCACCTGTGTTGCCTCATACGACTCACCTGTGTTATTTCGTACAACTCAACTGTGTTTTCTGACACGACTCACCAGTATTATCTGACATGACTCATCAATGTTAACCTTGGATAACAATATACATCTGTACAGATTTAAACACATCGCATCTTCCCAAATAAATACAGTGTTTTGCGCTTTTTGTCGCGATTTCTGTCACTATGGTTACTCCATGAACAGTGAGACATCCTATGAATGATAATCTCACTATGTAGTGGAACTGAAGAAGACTTAGTTGTCCTTGATGTTAATATAGCGGTTAGCGAGGTATAGTAGTAGAGACAGAAGAGAAGTCCCAGTAAAAAGTGTCCTTATGCAAAATATAAATATGTGTTCCTGTATTTGGACGACTAATTTCTGAGTGAGGTGTTTTGAGGTATAATAGAATGCGTAGGCAGTAGACGATTGAATTTTTGGAATTTGCACAAGAAAACTATTTCCAAAATAACTGTACTTCTTGCAGTACCGTCGTTTTTTGTTCCCGCAATAAATTTGTACCTTTTTGAAATTAGTACATTTGTGGTATTATTGGTAAGATGGGAAAGTACAGATATTCCCTATTTTTAAGAAGGGCTTGATGGTTTTTAAATAGTTCCTTCAGAGTGGGGTAGAATACGCTGACGAAGTGACAATCAGGAAACACGTGTCTTTCTTCTCTCCTGTGAAAATGTGCTCTTGTGGTTTATTTTAACAAATCACTGGTTTCCTCCGCCCAATGATCCGACTACCGCCGTATAATTAAAATATTCTGCCAATAAATTAAATAAACAAATTATGCAATCATTTTCTTTCCATACACTATGTCATTACACCGACAAAAAACTAGGATGCCACTTTACGACAAAAACTATGGGCAATTTTGTTTCAAAACTTTCCATTGTAAACTTACAACTTGCTGAAACCCTGGTGCTCTGTGTGCACATTACTGCTTCTTATGTTAAATTTAAAAAATCTCCATAACTGAGGTAAACTGACAAGAGGTCGTATTTCACCAGTTAGGTGTGACCATTTGACAACTATCACTCTGTTCTCGCTGCTCTCGTTTCACTTTCTATTCTGTAGTTTTTATGACTTGGTAAACCGGGATTCTGTAGGTGGACTATGAACCTCGGAGGTGTGGTCCCTTTTCATTGTTTTCAAGTTTCTTAAATGTTATGACAACACCTTCATAAAGAGTAATCCTAGACCAGCGACGTCAAACAAATTGCAACTGACATCATTGCATTAAGAGTAATACTAAACTAGCGACGTCAAACAAACCGCAACTGACATCATTGCATTAAAACAAACTAAAGACCAGTGACGTCAAACAAATCGCAACTGACATCCTTGCATTAAAACAAACTCTAGACCAGTGACGTCAAACAAATCTCAACTGACATCATCGTATTTTTGTTTACCTACCTCTGCCTTGGCTATGGTGCTAGAGGGGTGTAAGTTGCTACGGTACTATTTAAGCATTTGTATGAACAGTTAGAATCAAACCCTAAGTGAGGTAAGTTAATGAAAGGCCGTATTTCACCGATTATGTGTGACCATTTGCATCCATCGCCCCTCTGCTTTTATTCTCCATGCTGTAGTCTTTTATATTATAAAAAGCTGTAAATTAGCACCTTTTTTTTATAAAAACAGCTGATGCATGTTAAATTGCAAAACTTACCCTTGCTTGTGCTTTACACTGGAATGCTCTGAGATACTGGGCACTGTAAAGTTAAAGACAATTCCGAGAGAATACACTTATATTATAATATATAGCGGCACAACACAAATAATCATTATACTATCTTGGGATATTCCACGGTAAAAATCGGTTTCCTCAAAATACCAGCCGGTATAACTGTTGTTAATTAAAAAAAACAGACACAAGCATCAGCTTTATATGCAGTGCTTGTTTGTTGGTTTGTTGGTTGGTTGGTGGGTTGGTTGGTGGGTTGGGTTGGTTTGGGTTGGTTTGGTTTGGTTTGGTTTGGTTTGGTTTGGATTGGTTGGTTGGTTGGTGGGTTGGTTGGTTGGTCTATTTATTTATTTATTTATTCATTTATTTGATTTGAGATTTATGCCCTGCTCCTGAATGCTACATTTATAGGATGGCAGTCAAGGATATGGATAAACGAAAAGAAGCTGTTATAGCGCATTGTGGTCATGACTTCGTCATGTATCTGACAAGCATCCTGACATAAACCGACAGTGGTTTGTGGGTGAAGGAAACCGGGCCGTCTTATGGTCTAGAAAATACACCCCCCTTGGTCATGTATCCGGGGAAAATCGTAGATCGTCTATCAGGCCTACTTATAATGTTGTTTTTCCACTTGTGAAGGGCATTCACAGTTGTCGTACTATGGTCCCATCTGAAATGAAGGAACCCATAATATTGTAATATCCGCCGGAGGGCACATTCCTTTCCCCGCATGTTGTTTTCTGAATAATGCTTAGGTACATCAATATTCTGAATAAGAACAAACAGGGATCGATATAAATGCTGTCTCACAAGATGCTGTCGCACGGTAATGATATCTAACGAAGACACCAAACGTGACACCAACAAAGTGATAATGTACCTAATTCAGACAGATCGGACACCGATTAAAAAAACGATCTTTACATACTGATCACCAGCCCAGGATGATAGGAACATTGTTCATGTTAAGACTTAGATATGAGCCAGTATTGATCTGCTCTAACTAAAATGTGGCGGAAAATGAAACTCTTCATCCGTAGCGCTATTTTCCCGCTATGTGGCTTTAAAATTTTCCAAAAGGAATAAAATCAAAATCATTATCAGTTTTTCTATGAAGATTTCCTATCCACTTCTATTCTATTCCATTCTAGCCGTAAATACTACGTGTAATGGATTTATTTTGTTCATTTGACCGTTGTGTCAGGCCAGGGTCAAGAAGATTTCACTTATACGATGTAAGCCGGTTTGGGGGAGGAAACCGGATTTCTTGAAATAAACCACCGGCTTTTGGTTACTTTCCTACCTGTGACATACAGATTCCCCATACATGGAAGGAGAAGCTGTGTATGCAGCTTTATGGAGACAGAAAACGAGATTTTTTTATCACTCTTTGGCTGGGACTAAAAATGAACTCTATAAATAAAGTCTAATCTTACAACCGCCTAATCGTATAACCGTATAACTGTACAACAGGGCAACCGAACAACCGTACAACCTTACTATCGCCCGACAATTTACAACTTACTGGTCCGACGGTTGACGAAGTCTTCGCAAGAGGGACCAATGTCGGTTTTTTATAACAGCTACCATACTCTCAAAGAAATGGTTGGTGATGTTTAGCTACAATGTGAACACCACGATGTTACTCAGACATCACCGCGATATTACTCAAAATACTACCCCACGATTTTATTCTAAATACATTAAGACCATATTACTCAAATTACAACCCACGAGTGAGTAACTTACGATGTTACTCAGAATACAACACCCCACTATTACTTACAATATATCTCTATGACATTACTCAAACTACATCAGCACCGCTTGCATGAAACACACCAGAACAGGGGTCATTAGAAAACGTCATCACATAATTACTTAGAACACTTGACAGCTGCATTTTTAAACACACATTCTCAGCGACATTATTCGCATCGCATAACAATGGCGTTACTCACAACTTTAACAGCAGTATCGCTCACAGCACAGCACAACCATACCACTAACAACACGTTAAACCATTTTACTCACAACAAAATAAAATCATACTTGAATTTATATTGCCCACTCCAAATTACAACCACATTACTCTCAACAAACCATAAAGATATTTCAGCAAATCCCAATGCTATTTCTCACTACATATCACAAGAATATTACATGTACGTAGAGCCAATTTCAAAGATGCAACTCAAACCAAATGACAACAATATATCTTTCACCATATCAACGCAATATTACTCACATCTTCGAACTGTTGGTCCAACAAGATGTCGTTCAAAATATACGGGGAATATCCGATCAGATATCCGACGGATAACGTCAAGCTGTAAAGGAATAGCAAGTTAATGTAAATGGATAGTGGGTTGACGACGCGCATTCCCTCAGCTCACGGATATATAGCGTCAAGCAGCGAAAGTAAGTATCTTTGTGTTCATGGACTCTAGAAACACAGAGGACACCGAGTCAGTGCGCGGTTAGAGTCAACCTGGCAAGAACTGTTTGGTTGATTGATTGAGCGACGTTTATTTAATGCCACACTCAGGAGATCCTTGACTTTTCGACGGTGGGAAATTGGAGCGATCGGCGCAAACCACCAACCTTGAGGGAATTTTTGGCAAGCTTTATGGTGTGTAACGTACAGACCCCGGCCCGCTTGCGCGAAGCCCTCTTAACGTTACGAGCAGGTACCTACCATGACTACCATGTAGGTACCTTGAACCTAACCCACGACTGGCTAAGAAGCATTTCTGCAAGTGGCTTGCCAAAAACGTATGATAGCACAATATTCCACGTGCGTCGGCGACCTCTTACTGTCATCACGGCATCTGCGAAGGGTCATACCTTACAGATGTACAAATTTCCGGCCAAAGGCCGGAGCTGCACACAATTTGAGATCGCATATCCTGCTGATCGACAGGGACACATATCCAACTCCCAACTCTGTAATACGACTCTGTACACATTCTCACGTTCACAATGCATGTGTATCAGTGGTACACAAATTGTTTATTACTGGACATTGTGGATGTGTTATACAAATTAAATTGTACTGCTAATACAGCAAAAATTGCCGATGCGCATTTTTGGCAGAATAATGTTTACATTCGTACAAAGTAGTTTTTAGAGAGAAACCACAAGGGAAAAACAACTTTACGGAGAAAGGAGTAACAGAGTTGGTTTCGTCACGGCCTGAAATCATAAGCCTTGCATGGTACATATACCCTCGAAGAGCGGTAGTCTCCTCTAGACACTCAGGTATTCTTCATTGATAAATCTCGCCACCGTATAAAGGACAACGTCATTAATATGACGTTAACGCTATGCAGTAAGAAAAAAATCCACGACTTCATCGAGGCTGTATTTGGCACGTTGGAAAAAACCGATGTGACTGAGATAAGCTTTGTTCAATATAAGCCTACCCTTACCTTTTCGATAGCCGTCTGCTTGGTTTTGCCTGTCCGCCTGCATTTTCTCTCAAAGACAGCTTAAAGAGGCTATATATACACTGGGAATTTCTGATTAAGAAAAGTCAATACTCGCGAATCAAATAAAATTTTCAGTACTTCATGAAACTGGCCCCTGTATTATTTAGAGGATTAACATTTAGCATTATCCAACGATTCGTACACAGACGACGCTGAAATTTTCTGAGAGGTATTTATTTCATCCCTTCACAAATAATAACGAAGACGGCATTGGGTTTGCACTGATTGATTTTTTGTCAGAAATCTTCGGTATGGTCTCCTCAACGGTATACTTATAAAGTTATTTAACAATATTATAGCTATGCCACAGAGTGATCGATCAGCTGGCAAAGTTCCCATACATTTAAGGAATTAGTTATTGCAAATATACAATTATAACGTGCAAGTTTGACCGTCCACTGATAACCAGTACGTTTCGCGATTTATCTATAATATATACATTTGACGATTCAGCAGCAGCGTGAACGTTTCATGAATCAAATATAATGTAAACGTTTGCTTGACCAGTTATAAAGTAAATCCTAAATTAGGAACCGACCGACCCCACTACCTTTCTTAAGACGTCTATTATTTACATAGTCATCTTTTCTCCCCCATAGAGGGAATATGCAAACCCTGTCCGTACTCACTACAGTTACAGATACAGATCAAAATTGTGCTCCACTCACCACTGTTACAGATGGAGATCCAATTTCTGCCCGCACCCATTACCGCTACAGATGCAGATCTAAACCCTGTCTGTACTAACCAATGTTATAGATGCAGATCCAACCCGGCCCGTACTCACCACTGTTACAGTTACCGATTTAAACCCCACCCGTATTCCATACTGTCCATGCTTCGCTTTCCAGGAGGGCCGGAATATAGTGTATATCATTGCGTCTATTGTTGGACTGGCTAATTTATGAAGGCAATAGATGTCATGGTGGCCAGTCACTATCACGGCCTCTAGTAACTATCATGGCGGCCAGTAACTACCATGGAGACCAGTAGCTACCATGGCGGTCAGTAACTGCTATGGTGGCCAGTAGTTGTTGAGTACGACGTTAAATCCAAACCTTACATGCATACCGTCTGAACCAGCATAAACTCTTTCTGACGGTGAGTTCAGATTTGATGATAAGGAAACAAAGACATGCACGACAACTTTAACGCCTTGATATAATTGTGTGTACATACCACTGGGATAGTTCTCGCTGTTTGATCACAACAACCGCCAGCTTGAAGGCAAGCACTCAGACCCACTCTTACCCTGAAAGAAAGATCCACGTCATATCTATTCGTCAACTCTTTTGAATGGCCGGTGCTTAACGATGTTATGAAGAGATTTTACACATATGAGACTGGCCAGGTTGATTAGTGCAGGAAAACACAGTGGCAGGAGAAATCTACCGTCCTTGGGCAGTATTTTGACTTAAGGCCGCAGTTGGGTCAGCGAGAGATGGATTCCAGATTCTAGTTCCATTGCTTATAGGCATCTTGGTATTAAATTGAACATAACTAATGCAATTGAAGTGGCATTGCCAAAGTTAAAAAAGGTAAATGATATTCATGCACCTTTTCATTTATTTACATATTTATTTGCGATTTTACGTCGTACTCAGATTAAGATGGACTTGAATGCAGCTTTTCAGTCATTATGAATGCACGTTACTTTCCTTTAATCGGCTTGTACTTTAAGTTCTCATTTGGTTACATCGTCTACGTGGAACACAAAATCGTGCACAACGACGTCTGTGTGTGAAGACATGGGGAGAACAAAGTAGTGCATAGACGTTGTGGAATTTGGGGAGGTACAGGAACAATGTCTGGGTGCAGATTTAATTAGAGAACTGAGGAAGGAACAATGTCTGGGTGCAGATTTAGAAATGGGAGGATATTTAACTAGCGAACTAACACAGGAACAATATCTCAGTGCAGATTTAGAAATGGGAGGATATTTAATCAGGGAATTAAGGTAGGAACAATGTCTGGGTGCAGATTTAGAAATGGGAGGATATTTAACTAGCGAACTGACACAGGAATAATACCTCAATGCAAATTTAGAAATGAGAAGATATCTAATCAGGTAACGGACACAAGAACAATGTCTGGGTGCAGATTTAGAAATGGGAGGATATTTTACTAGCGAACTGACACAGGAACAATACCTCAATGCAAATTTAGAAATGAGAAGGTATCTAATCAGAGAACTGACACAAGAACAATGTCTGGATGCAGATTTAGAAATGGGAGGATATTTAATTAGGGAACTCAGGAACAATAAAGAGGTCTAATTGGGCGACTAGTATAGAAATATGTCTGAGTGGAGAACCAGCATGCACAAATGCCTAACTGGAGGACTAACACTGAAAAATGTCCAAGTGGAGAATCAGAATAGAAATGTATCAAAGTGGAGAGCTAGCAGTGAACAGATGTCTTAGTGGAGCACCAGCACAGAGATGTGTCTTGTGGAGAACGACATGTAACACAGTAATATGTCTAAGTGGACTGCTGGCGTGGAAATATGTAAGTGGAGAACTAGTAATACGAGGACAATCGTTTAATTATTGTAATATTTATTATATAAAAATATAAATATGATCAAAATCCGCATTGAATACATTTGCTAAATGAAAAGGCCAAATTCTAGTGCCATTATATTTATTAAACATGTGTAACATTGTCATTTATAATATTATTACACAAAAGGAAATATATACCCAGAGGTGGTCACAAATAATCACCTTAAAAATATTTTCAAATATTCTTTCGTTCTGCAAGAGAAAATCGAAATAAATATTAAAGGATATATCTGCTGATAAATTTTCACGCTTTCATCTGATGTTGGCATCGTTTTCATGTTTTCTTCTCCTTTTAGATGTGATCCAACATGGGAGTCGATATCTTAGTGAAGACCTAAAAGTTTAACAAGGAAACCAGCAGCAGAGTCCATATCTTAGTGAAGACTTAAAAATGTAACACAGAAAATGATGTCTAATGAAATAATGCAGGAGCGCTACTTACGTATATATCTGTTGTGGCGGGGAGAAATATCACAGATTTTGATATCTAAGTTAAAAATCAGCACATAAACAATGTATAGGCAGAGAACTTGATCAGGAATCGGTGGATAAGTGGACAAATAGCAAAGGAACTATTTCTAAGTGGAGAACTAGCTTTAGTGTCCTTACCTGCATGGGCTCATTTGAGGATATGGTATGGCAGTCAGCGCGGAAGTCCTGATTAAACCCATTCAGCAGACAACAGTCACCAATGTTTAACCAGTGGTTTGGTAAGAACAAGGACTTTTCTGAAGGATAGAAAGACTAAGGATATAAGCCAAAATGATAAACACAGATAACAAGTTAATGTCAGCAGACTGGAGGCACTCATCGGCCTCTACGAGTGATTATAACCTATGAGTAAAAAGTTAGCCTATTCCCTGTTACAGCTTAGTACAATAGAAGTTAATTAAAAAAATAAACATATCGTGTTACAATGCTATATCATTCTTACTCAGTTATAGAAATAAAATATGCTAAATGATAGGTTTCGTCCTGCGTAAACAAAAAGCATTAATAGTAATACATCATGACAGCGACAAATGATTTGTTTATGGCTTTTGTAAATGTGTGACATTTGCACTTGTTTTGTTTTAACGGCTTCAAAAGTAAATCTATATTATAAATAACATGGGTATAAATCATGCGCCCCTCTGATGCCTGATTAGATGACATTGTTCCCAAACTAACAACGGTTTGGTGACCATATTTAAGGTGTGTTCAGTTGGAGGAGCGCAGGATTGAAATCTGTCTCCATCATATATATGCAGAAATTCGTGTGGCAGTAGTGAGAATATTTCGGTATTGAATCCGGCTTGCTACCAGGAGACAACAGCTCTGATATAATTGAAGCAATGGCGAAAATTACCTCAATGAAACAAACCAATCTATTTCCTTTGAGTGACGTCGTCAGTCAAATGACTATACGCTACAGGAAAATGTTTTAAGATTTTAAAATTATTTAGAGTTGAACTTTCTTAAGATAAAACACAAGTGACTAACATAAGACACTGATGGTCCTAGATCTAACAGCCCACTAAATCACAGGGCACTAAGATCAGACATGACACCTTATCTAACCACAGTATACTGACACTAGACATGATACCACTCACTAACAGTACACTTACTCCAAACATGACACCCACCCAGTCACAGTACACTGATACCGGACATGATACGTACTCAGTCAAAGCACGCTGACACGAGGCATGATGCGCAAACCAATCACGGTACACTGCCACCAGACATGACGCCCTAAACTATTCACAGTAAGCTGACACCAGGACACTGACACGAGGCATGACGTCCATACTAATCACAGTGCACTGACACCAGACATGGGGCATCTCCGAAATACAGTGCACAGACACCAGATATGGCACCCACACAGTCACAGTGTACTGACATCAGACATGACACCCACACAATCACAGTACACCAACACCAGACATGACATCCACACACTCACAGTACACCGACATCAGGCATCACACCCACACAATCATAGTACATCGACACCTGACATGACACCCACACAACTACAGTAAGCTGACAACAGACATGACGCCCTGAATTATTCACAGTAAGCTGACACCAGGACACTGACACGAGGCATGACGTCCATACTAATCACAGTGCACTGACACCAGACATGGGGCATCTCCGAAATACAGTGCACAGACACCAGACATGGCACCCACACAGTCACAGTGTACTGACATCAGACATGACACCCACACAATCACAGTACACCGACATCAGGCATCACACCCACACAATCATAGTACATCGACACCTGACATGACACCCACACAACTACAGTAAGCTGACAACAGACATGACGCCCTGAACTATTCAGAGTAAGATGACCCCAGATATGGGAACTCTCCGTAATACAGTACACTGACGCCAGACGTGACGCCTACAGAATCACAGTACACTGACACTAGGCATGCCCACACAATCAGGGTACACTGATACTAGGCATGGCACAATACACTCACACCAGACATGACACCAAGAGGAATTACAATAAACTGACACCAGACATGACGCCTCAGAGAATTTCAATATACTGACATCAGACTTGACCACCTCACGGAAGTACAATGTATTGACACTGAGCAGAACAGCTTTTAGCAACCTGTGCAGCGCATAATATGCCCTGTTTGAATTGCAGATAACCCGGACTTATTTTTGTCAACTGCTGCCTGTTTGTCAGCAGATCGTAGGACCCACCGACAATGACAGTTTCATCAAGTATGGTGGCATCAGTCTCGCGAAACCGACTTTCTTTTCTGAGACATGATTTACCATGAAAGGATAGCTTTGTATGGTCTGTAGGGATGATGTGGGGAAGAAGCTTTGAACAAACGACAGTCTTTTTTCAAAAACTTGACCTGGCGTTCTGGCTTTCAGCCTTTTCTTGCAGGTGACGGACAGACGTTACTTTCTGACAATAAATTCACTCACACAGTCCTATACATATGAACTAACCCTGTCCATTTTCTCTGCCTTGTCTCTCTACAGTTACGTCGACCAAAGTCCTTGTCGGCATAAGTGATGTGTGTCTTGTGTCTTGGTAGAACTTGATCATCTCACATCATCTCCAATTACTGATGCCTCATTTTTTTCCTAGGCCTGCTCGATGGCCATTACTGAGAATATTCATTTTGTCTTCAGAACTGTGAATTGGTCGCCTTTACAAGGGGGCCCTTTTTGAGGCTGATCATTTCTATCACGTGAATGGAGAACCATCGCGCCCACATTTAGTGTAGTCCTAGGTGGAGAACCACGTGCAAGTTCTGTCAGATTCTGTCCACATGTAGGTCGGAAGTTGCCGTAGTGATCGTAAGTCAAAGAGTTCCACTCTCTAATAACTATTGTGTACGAGTGGCACACATTATTGTGCCAAAAATGCACATCCACGTAATTTTTGTGTAACAGCTGTACGCAACGCTGTAATTTGTTTAATACATCCACAAGGGACGTGTACTTTGTCCTGAACCGTGGCTTCTACCCAACTACTGTCCTGTAAGGAGATGTTAGGGAACCAATTTTCTCGGTGAGATCAGGAATCAGTCTGGGGTCACGTCATATCAAAGGCTTTAAAATGGTACGTCTTGCTGCCTCACATGGCGCTTAGCACTGAGAGATTAGAGCAAGGAAACAGCACTGGTCAGTATAATGTGACCGGGGGATGTGTTATTTCTGGTGTCTTTGGCATGATGTTCTAGTGGCGACGCCACTTTTACGGCATGGGTTCGCCATGCCCCAAGAGGACGCTGTATACATATCTTCTAAGGACTCCTCCTCGTCATATAACCAGAAAAATTGTTAAGTACGACGTTCAACCCAAGCGCTCACTCACGCACTCAGTGGGCAGCTGTGGCTCTCCGGCCGTACGTGGAACGGTCTCGTTTACTTCCTCCGGGCTCTGCCCAGTCTCCTCCCACCATAATCGTGTGTGAAATATTCTTGGCGTAAAACACCAATCAAATAAATAAATAAATAAATCTGCAGCTCTCTGAGAATGATAATATAAAGTTTTCTTCAGTACAGTAAGCTGGCCATTTCCACTGTATCCCTTTGGTTACAGGGTAAAGGGCATCAGGATTAGCTCCTTGCACTACCTTCCAAACCACATCTGTTGCATGAAGTATCACATGAGGATGAAAAACTTAAGAAACATTGCTACATGGATATTTATTACTTTTTGGTGAATTTTCTGCGCTTCATGTTTCTGTTTTAGCAGATATATTTGTTTAGGACGGGTCAGACACCTTGCGAAAAATGACACTTCTTTTGCAACTTCAATAAGGGTGTGGTGTGCCGTATCCTTCTGAGCTCTTTTTCCGGTCTTGTGGACGATGAATGTGTTACGACAATTTTCCCCTCTGTTCGCCCTATTCTGTCGTTATCTGGGACGCTGGGTCAAACAGATTTTCACCCCACAGAATAGCCCTGAAGCCCATCATTGTCAATTTAAAATATTAATATATAATTAAAGTACGGAGTAAATGTTTTCAGGGGTGTAGAGGACGATTACCTTTTAAAAGTGTTTTTGGACCTCACTCTAGGCTTGCATATTCATTTAAATGTTACCCATATATTAACTTTAGACTTCATAGTACAAAATCATTTTTCGAATTAGTTTTTCCTTTATAAATACCCACATTTTCACTTTATGCTTCACTCCACACGCCTACATATTTATTTTAGAATCACCCTACATACCTATATATTCACTTTAGGTTCATCTTCGATTTTGCTTCCAATTCATAATACCCACATATTCACTTTAGACCTCACGCCACAACCTTCATTTCCATTTAGGTTCTTCCTATACACCAACATATTCAATTTGGGCTTCAACTTATGCACCTACACATTTTGCTTTCACCTTCCACAACAAGATATTCACATTATGTTCACCGTACACACCTACATATGCATTTCATGTTGACCTAAACCACCTCCATATTCACCATGCACACCGACATATTCACCTCACACACTTCAGGTTCACCTTAAATTCCCATGTATCCACATTACACACACTCACTTCATGTTCACCCTACACACCAAAACATTCATTTTAAGTTCACCCTACACAAGAACATATTCAGTTCATGTCAGCTTACGCACTTGACGTTCACCTGACTCACAATTTAGTTTCACCCTAAACACCTACATATTCACTTTAGGTTCACCGTACACATCTATATATTTATCTTAGATTCATGTTGTAAAGCAGCATATATAATTCAGGTTCACGTTACACACTTCCATGCACACATTCAGTTCAAATTCACCTTTAACACCAAAATATTCACTTTAGGTTTAACCCATCCACTTGAGGGTTCATTTTTATCGCCTTAAGCTTGGTGATTCATTTCTGTTTTCAACTTAAGCATCTACACATTTAGTTTTTCCATCATTATTTAAGATCAAGGGCTTAGTTTGTTCAAATTTAACTAAATGCCTTATAATGTGGTATCCAACTCTACATATAATATGAAACATAATAAGTTTAGTTTGTTCAAATTTAACCAAATTCTTCGTGAGGAGATCTCCAGTCTTTATATTGCAAGGAAGAATTAAACTTTGGTGTATTTAGACATAAGGAAATGCCTCGTGATGAGGAATTCACATCTCAATATAACAAAGTAATGTCAAAAGTTCATTTTCGAAAGTTTACATTCAACTCGTCAGGTGCAATGCATCCTTGGCTGTAAATACTACATGCAACGGGTAACATCAAAATTTCATTGTGTTCACACCCAATCAAACACCTCGTCATGTGGTACCATGTCTTTACATAGCTAAGTATCTCCAAAAGTTTTATTTCTTAATTAAATATCTAATGATACGGTATTCAAGTACATAGCTAGATAACTCCAAAAATTTAGTTTGTTCAGATATAGCGAAATGTCACCTGTTGTTTTTGCATGTCTGCATCTATCAAGAAAACTTAAATGGTATATACAAACATGCAATACATCACGGGATTTTTCGTTGACTTTGAACGTATTCTCTTTTGGATGTAACTTAGCCGGAGGGGGGGTGGTGGTGGATTGGGCTTTTTACTGTAAGCCTCCCCACCCCCCAGGGAGCCCCACTCCCAGCCCCTGCGTCGGCTAATTTCTGAAGCACATCAAGCCATATGGTGTTCGCGGACAGAAACTTTGGCAACAGAAACTTTATGTAGACAAACATCCGTTGAAATTCACAACATGTAGGAGAGCAATAAAGCCCACCATCCCAGCCGGCCCGATCTCTCCATTTAGATACCCAGACTATTACTGATGCATTAATGCAATCAACATGCCCAAAAGACACAACGCATGCAAGTGGCTCACCTTAAGTTCAACAGAGCTGCCTTTTGGCTTCTGTAAGGTTCACCTGGCAAGGCTTCGTAAGGGCTCATGTACACAGCCTTGCCGAATTTGTGGGGTCAGCGTTACTAGCAAACAAAGACTCTGTCTCGCATGCAGATATCGAAATGCTTGGCGGTGTGATAAGAGAGCAGTGCAGAAAAATTTGCACGTCTGGCAGCCATTGAAATTCCCGTTTAAAGACGTGGCTACATGTGATATACCAATCCAGCAGTAAGATGACTACTATGGATTACATGACTGATGAGATTCTTGTAGAGTGCGAACCCGGGACTCGATGAATCTATCCCAGAATACACCGAAAACCGTCTCAATCGGTAGTTGAGGCCACTACGGCCATGCATCGACATAGATGATCAAGTCTCTCCCTCGGTCCAGCCCCCGGCTGAAGACTGTGTTGAGATTCTGAATGATGCCAAAGACCAGTTTGAAGTCGATAGCGCCACTGCGGTCTTTTCCACGTGGCGGGTGGAAGCGGATGACCCACTCGACATCGGCGATATTGAAATCGCTGATGGTATACATGCTAGAGCTTGCCGACTGGCCTTGGTCGCTCGCATATTGGAGGAGAGGGCAGCTCAGCTTCTCACCGCGCTTCCTGAGGGGGGATGCGATGCGTTCTTACTCCGAATCAAATTCCTGTGTGAGCGGAACGAGGGCGACCGGGTTGTTGAAGACAACTTTGACCCAGTCCGGGCTGAGAGGAAAAAGGGGCAGGGTGTCATCGAGATCACGAGGGATACCAAACCAGGCACTCTGACTGGGATTGACAGCGTGTTCTATCATAACGCCTACCCTATCACCGCGGTTGTGTATGGGATCTACCCTGTCACAGACCCAGACCCTGCCAACTCACTCCGCTAAGAGATGGCGACCTCAACTGTATGGCCCAGAGAGTCGTGGAGTGTTTCGAGGGCGCCTTGAAGGGTCAAGGGCTGACCGGAGCTAGATGGGTCAAAATCCAAGAGTTGGAGGAGAGGGTGCATGACACGGGCGCTACGGTCGATGATGTCGCTGAACTGGAAGGGGTCCTTAAAAGGGCAATCATCCTGCGGGACTTTGCCGGCGAGGACATCTACAACAATGGGAAGTACAAGGGTTGGCATAGACCAGTAGAGGTCACCTGCCACAATGGTCACGCTTGGTCCAAAAATCTCCCCTTCCCCAAAAGCAGAGAGGTATACATGAGGTATACATGATGCATGAGGTATACGTCTGACATGCCATCCGGCAAATACCCAGGGCCCGCCCCTAGCTGTCTGGCAGATAGGTGGGCAAGACAGGCAAGTCCGTGTCGACCAGTTCGTGTTACAGGACGGTCGCACTTACTGGACACGGGGGTTTCACGAGAGGCTCCAAATTATCTGCACCAAGCTACGTAAACCCGAACTGGCGGAGAGAGCCTTCGGCGAGAATCACCCGGCAGGCATCATGGCCAAAGAAATGAATGGCTGAAAGCCAACCCCAGCCAGTCTGCTCGACGACGTCCAGAAGGCCAGCGTCCAGCATGCCCACGACGCGCTGTGGGACATGATGGACTACGACGCCCGAGACAGAGTCAGCATCGACATGAAAGCCTGCTACCAGACCTCCTTTCAGGTCGAAGGCGAAGCAAAGCCCTACTTTGAACGTTTCGGACACCCAACCCACCGCATGACCAGCGTAGCCATCAATGGTTCCCTTCCCAAGACATTGGCACAAGCCTCGCCAAGGTTCTGGAGTGGGAGTTCACAGACTGCCATCCTCTCATCCCCGCGTGGTTTGGGAGATATTTGCAGAGAATGGATTGACCCCGCAGGGTGGGTGAAGCAATCAACACCTTTAAGAAACGGACAAATGTGAAGACCGTTATCAGGGGTAGAGATTCATTGGCAAATTCACGCAGGGCAGGAAGGCTGGCGAAAAAAAATCACACGGCGATTCCTGACAGACCAAATTGAACTTGACCTCCTTGTGCGAGACACCAGGCAAAGTGGCACCCTGGTCGGAGCAACAATGAAATGCCCCCTCGGCCATATCCTCTCATACTACGATGGTTCAAATACCCAATACACCCACCTCAGGGTCTCCATGTTGGTTTATGCCCACATCAACCTACTCTCTATGCTTTCGAGGTTCGAACCAGAGGAAGCTGTCCTGGTGGCCCTGAAGGCCTGCAGCTGCAATGAAGCCAATTATGTCCATTGTATCATAGGGATATCGCGCCTGCCTCCAATTGCCTCTGCCATGAGTGGCGACAAGAGAGAAAGGCTATACATGCCCATGGAACATGTAGCCTAACTCGCCAAGCCGAATTCCGAAGACAGCGGAAAGACATGCCAGACTCTTCTGCACCACGTTATGATGACAAACTGACCAGACACCAGTTGAGACATCTGAACGGCGGTGTGGAGTGAAAAAACGACACGATGAAAATGAGCTTTTCCGCGGTAAAAACCCCTTGGTCTTCACCCCGACCCACCGTCTGGCCAAAGAGAACCGTGGGATCAAGGCCCAGACCTCTCACAGCTTCCTCCGTTGAAGGGGTCAGACTGAGTGGACCACGGAAAGGATGGTACAAAAGTTCATCCCCCGCGTGATCATCTGGGGCGAGATATACACCGTGCCCCGGCTTATTCTGGAGACCTTCCTCGATTGGCTCGAACAGAGGGATATCCAGGTCATCGGCTGTGACGAACAGGGTCAACCACCTTCGATTCCTGGCGAGATGCCACTGAACTGGCTGTGTCAAAAAGGCTATCCGCATACAAACAGACAAGATTCAGTGCCAGGAAATGAGAAAAGTGCTTCCCAGCTGTCTTGGTTGGGGTAAGTTCGCTGAGGCCTGGAAGCCAGGCGACTTCATCTTGACCTCGAGACAGAAAGTCTGTCACCGAGCACAGAAGATACTATTCCATCGCCACAAGGTCCACTTCCCAGACTCCCCTGTGCCCTTGCTGTACCACCCAAAAGACAGCCGGAAGCAAAACATACAAATCCCCATCCCGGGCACGGACCGCGTGGAAGAGCTGGTACTCAACAACAACGTCAATGTTAGCAGAGAGGCAGCAGAAGCTGCTATTCAGACTGATAACTGGTAATCACAGTTCACTCGAGCCAAGGTGTCGCCATCAAAGACCCCCCAAAAGTCTGGATCATCGACACTTACCTCGCGTGGTCAAACCTTGCCTGCCATGCCGTGTCAAGAGTGGAGTTTCTCAGAGATCTCGAAAGGGTAGTCTGCTCCATGGAGGAAGGGTCCAAGGTAAAGCAACTCACCGAGTAGCAGCTCCGCAAAACCATCCAGTGGAAGTTGGTGGCCTATAGCTCTAGCTGCTGCCACAGATAGCGAACGCCAACCCCAGCAGGGAGATTTTCCTCGAGAAGGCCAACAGGCCGGCCTGAAACAGTTGAAGAGGGCCTTTGTGCCATCGTTTTGTCTTGATGGCCTCAGAAGAACGTTTGCCAGTCAGTCGCCACGACTGCGGGTAGCCGCTTCACCCGCTGAAGAACGCCTAAGAGGGAGCCGCATGTATTGGGCGTATAGATGCCCGAACAGTCGCCCGGCCAGTGTCCAATGGAACCGCTCAACGATCCCTTGGTCCCGATGGATGCCCACACGCCCAAGCCTGACAGAAACCCCATGCTTCGCGAGCCGCTGGTTGACTGTTCCCATGAACTCACGTCTAGGGTTGACCTGGAGCAGTATAGGCCACCTCAGAGGCCCCCGTTTATAGATACCTCCCAGGGCATCTGCAACCTCTTTACATTCTTTTGTGCCCAAAGTCTGAACTGCCTTGAATCGACGGGCGACATCGACCACTGTTAGGGCATACATGAAGGTGCGCTTGCCCACCTTGTCGTGTGGTAGAAAAAGCAGTTCACTTTGATGGACCTCATTTGGTGCAGCAACATCAAATCTTGGCCATGGAATATGCCCTGGTCATGGTAAGAAAATCTGCCAGATGGCCTGTTTTGTCAATCAATCGCGACCTGTGCCTTCAGAGACTTTCGCAGCAGAAGCTAGTTTCTTGATGGTGGCAATGCCTCTCCAGTAGCCCTTGGGGCTATAGTATAAATTCGATACAAGATTAGAGATCTGGTCGGCCATGGTAGTAGGCACCATGAGCTTATACTGTTGCACACTGAATCAAAGTCCTTGCCTAAGCATGTGTCCATTGCATTTCAGAATTTTACAGTCGGAGAATTTGTGCCTAGTTTTTCACTGTTAAAAATGCCAGAGGATGGGCCATAGGGCACTGGAGTGTAAGTCTGCCAGACGTTGCTGACGATGTGGTGAGAATCAGGATTATTTTGATTGTCCTAATCTGGAGGCCCCAAAGTGCTGCAATTGCATTGGCGACCACTCTGCTGCCTTTGGTGGATGTCTCGTGAGAAAGGAAGCCAATAAAGCTCAGTTTATTAAAACCGATGAAAATTTTTTTTGCAGAAGCATTGAGGATTATCAGAACAGATTCCAGGAAAGCACAAAAAGGCCCAGTATAGTCGTTCTGTAACACAAACGGCTGTGCCTTTCCCCACTGCACCAATTGACTCTACCTCCCCCAACCTCGCCCCCTCTGAGGACCCTGCGACCTATTAACCAAGCTATTTGGAGACATACTCTGGAGGCTAGAGGTGAGGACAAAGGCAGTCAAGTGACGTCTATTGAGTCAGGTGATTTACTGGTAAAACTGATCGCTTTTTGTAACAGAAATTGTTTTTGTGTTTCGTAAAGTAGAGAAAAATGACGACAAGCTGCAGCAAATAATTTCTTCAGCAAATCGCTACCTTGGAGAAAATGCAATTTCATTCCCCAAACTAATGTCAATATTAAAATCTAGTAGCCTATCCGCTACCCATGGATTATGCTGTGTAGTATTTACCTACTATCATGACTTTTAATCTACTTCATCAAAATATTCAAAGTTTGTATGCGCATGGTCAAGAATTCAAAAAGTGTCTTTTAACTTACCCGAATTACCATTTGCTATATGTTTACAGGAGGCCTTTCTTAATGAGCGTTTTCAGTTCATGAAACCCGAATTCACGGCAATTAGGAAGGATCGTAAAGGCCGAGGGAATGGCCTGCTTACATGAATTCGAGATAATGTCTCGTACTCTGAAATAAACTTGCCTAATGTAACTTGAAATTTGAATGTCAATGTGTGTGTTTAGCTGTTAACTTTAGTAAGTGTGTTAATATAATTAATATCTACAACCGTTGCAAACGCTTAGCTGATGATGAACTAACAACTGTGTTGAAATCTGTAAGTGGACCTACAGTTATTCGTGGTGACTTAAATGCTCATAATCGCATATGAGGTAGTGTGGAGTCTGATGTAAATGGTAGAATTGTTGCAGAATTTATCGATACGAATGGCTTTGCTTTTTTCAATACTCGCGCGGGGACACGAATTGATATTCGGACTGGTAATATATCATGCCTGGATCTTACATTTTGTTCTGCTAATACAAGTGCTGGCTATTCTTGGTCTGTGGATCAACTTTCACCTTGTGCCAGCGACCATTATCCCTTGCATGTTGGCATTGGTAAGCCGTTATGTAACAACTCCACTGGTAGGCTATCAAGATGGAAAACTGAAGATGCTGACTGGAGTTCTTTTTCAGCTTTGGCTAAGTAAAGTTTCGGAAACTGATTGTAGTTAGTGAAGATTTGGATGAGTTTAATGATGCAGTGTTAGGATACATTGTCAGAGCAACCGAAAGCAGTATACCGAAGACATCAGGAGGACCGTGTCCGAAACCTCCGGTACCCTGGTGGAATGAAGAATATAGGGAGGCCATCAACGCTCGGAAGAAAGCTAAAGACAGAACAAGGCGTACGCTAATCCATCTTGATATAATAGACTAAGAAGGCTCAAAGAATAATCAAGAGAGCCCAGAAGGCTTATTTGCGAATGTTTGGCTCTACCATAAACTCTAAAACATCTTTTAAATCGGTTTTGCAAAAGGTTAACGCAGTTAGGGGAAACCACTCTACCTCATCTGTACCCACTCTAAGTAAAAAGCATGTAATGTGTTTAAGTGATATAAAGCTAATATATTGTGTAAAACTTTTGCTTTTTTCAATAGCTATGACAATTATGATTCAGATTTTGAGCATTACAAAGATGACCTTGAGAAGGAGTGTGACTCTTCATATATTATGTTAAACGATATGGTAATAAACAATGATTTTTCTCTGGCAGAAGGTAAGCAGGCTATCTGTAGAAGTAACAGTAGTTCGCCAGGAGAAGATGGTGTCCATAATTATATGTTGCGTAATATGCCTGACTTTTTAAACATATTATTACTTCTTTTTAACCGTGTTTGGAATTCCATGACGATACCATTTTTGGCCTGGGGTAAAGCGATTGTGGTACCTGTTCTCAAGCCCGGAAAGCCTTCTTCTAATCCGTTATCATGTAGATCCATCTCCCTCACCAGTAATTTATGTAAACTCAGGGAGCGTATTGTCAGTGGTCGCCTAACGTGGCACCTTGAAATTAAAGATCCTTTCCCCCCCATTACAGTGTGGTTTTAGACGAAAAGACGGACAACAGAACATGTAGTTAGGTTGAAAACTGATATTAAGAATGGATTGTTAAACAAGGAATGTTTTAGCACTTTTCTCAGATGTGAGAAGGCATATCATTTGGTGTGGAGAAGAGGGGTGCTGAAGAAAATGGCAGAGATGGGTTTGGGCGGAAAGATATTGGCATGAATCATAAACTTTTTGTCTAATAGACAAATGTATGTTCGTGTAGATAAAGAATTCTTAGTCCCTATCACTACGGAGAATGTTACTCTTAGGGAAGTATCATTTAACCCTTAATGTTCAATATCATGATAAATGATCTTCCTAGTGTTGTTTATCCTAGAACTAAATGTGGTCTCTTTGCAGATGATAAAGTCGTATGGGCATCGTCCAAAGGTTTTTAATTGGCTCATAAGTACCTCCAAAAGAGCCTAAACTCTATTTTTTCCTAGTGGGAAATAATGGGTTTTTAAATTCTCTCCTGTTAAATCCGAAGGTATGATATTTACTCGTAAACACATAATTCCGGACTCTCTCCTCTTGTTGGGTAATTATGCCATGAAAATATCACCTACATTTAAGTACTTGGGTGTGTGGTTAGAAAAGTCTCTGACCTGGTCTAGCCGTACTGATCAGATAGTTGTTAAATGTACTAAGGCCATTAATTTAATGCCATCCATCTCTGGAACTTCCCGGGGGGCAGATAAAACCTCTTTATTTATGTTATACAAAGCTCTCATTCTGTCAAGAATGGATTATTGCTGCAGACTATTTGATTCAGCGTCCCAGTCAAAGGTAAGCTAGACAGTATCCAATATCGAGCGTTATCTGTTTGTACTGGTGCAATTAAGGAACCTCCTTAAGTTGTTTACAGGTGGCCTGCAGTGAACTCCCCTTTGTCGATTAGACGTAAGCTCAGAAGTTTAAAATACTCGCTTGTTCTCAGGTCGTCCTCCGATGATCCTACTTCTCAATTATTACAGCCTTCATATTATGATTTTCTGTACAAGGGGCGTTATTCCAGAAACTTTTAGCATACGAGCAAGAGAACTCCTTGATGACGTGAGTGTTGACCTGACATAGCTGGGAAAAGCTACTCCTTCCCCGCACCCCCTTGGCCCCTCCAAGTACCTAATGTTTGTAAAAAATGGCGTTGAGTGAGAATACCCGCAAATTTGACCAACCTAACCTTATCTGCTTTGCATCAAGTGCCCGGAGATGTGGCATTGGGTTTGCAGTATCAGAAATAAAATTAAGCTATTCATTTAGAATGTCTGATAAATTGTCGGTCTTCACATGTGAGTTATTAGCAATCCTCTGCTCTTTACGCCGGCTTGAGGAATATGGACCAGTGAGGGCTGTGATTTTTTGATTTTTTGTTTTATTTTTTTTTTTTCTGATTCACTTGCTGCATTGCAGGCAATTAAGAATTACTATTGGCAAACTTTCTCCTGTAATTTTGGAGCTATCATGGCTGATAACCTCGTATTTTCAGGGGATAGAGATTTGCTAGGGTACCAGCCCACATGGCAATAGTGGGTACTGAATAAGCGGATAAGGCTGCAAAACAAGCACTTCTGCTGAATAATATATCTGTCTCATACACATCATGTCGAGAGATGTTCAACGAAGGTAAGTCACACTTCTACTCGCTTTGGCAGAATGAGTGGGATACAACGAATAAGGGTCGTTTTTATTTTCGATTTCAGCCGTCTATCTCCAGTGGTTATGTCAGCCTATCTCAAAGACGACATGATGTCTTATTTTTCATATTAATGTCTGGTGTCTTACCTCTTGACTTACGCCTTTTCAAGATAAAATGTCACCCAACTGGCTGGTGTGATCTTTGTGATGCAAATGAGTCCGAAGTTCATTTTCTTTGAAGATGGCCCAGATATAATGTAATCAGAACTCAAATGTTTGCAAAGCTATCACATTATGGTATTTTCCAGCATACATTACAGGCAGTTCTGTGTCCTGCACGAAACAAATCAAAGTCTTCAATGAAGTGGCCAAGTTAATTGTTAATTCAAGGCGATTTTGAGTCTCCCCAACCCTCATCCTGTTTATTTGAGGGGTATTTCTAGTAATGTAGTATAAATCTACCCTTGCAATTAAAGCATGGCGTGCATCATCCCTTTTCAGGGCTTGGAAAACGCCAAATTCATAATTTCACTCACTAGCATATTCAGTGCAGACAATCGTTATTACTTGGCCGCATAAGCTTTGTTTTCCGTCCCCTTGGGTATGGTATTCCATCGTCTAGATTGTCGTAAAACATTTGACATATTTTCTACTCGTTAATACTTTTTTTCAGACACTGGTTGTTACTTGGCTGCATAAGCTTCGTTCCCCTCAGGTCATCCTGTCCTGATTAGAATTAAGAGAAGACCAGGAAACAAAAGAATTCCTCTCATCTCAACCAGTCGTTCCTCGTTTTATATTCCAGTTTAAGTATACCACTCCATCACGCCATCTACTCTGACTGAACTATACATTTGATAATACCCCGTTATGCCGAAAGAATTCTAATTGCTACTGTACATCCTATATATTTACGTCATAGACATCTGGTTTGTCTTCTTATGTATCATATTGCGGAGCATTTTTTTTTTACAGACAAGAAAATTTTCTATACACACAAGAATTTTAGTATTTCATTCCGGCAATACTTAATTTCCAACTTGCTTAATGGTGTCTAGCAGGATTTTAGACCCTTTGGTTAGTTTTACCTGAAAGATTATAATTCCAACTGAGAAAAAAGTTGGAGGCTTTTATTTCAAATTTCAAATGCCTTGCCTTCTTCCAAGTTCCAGGTGAATAAGAGACGAGGTTTAATCCCCTAAACTTCTATATACGCTAAGCGAAACGGTAAGTGGTCGCGGTCCTAAGACGATCGACCAATCAGGCGCGAGGAGGTGTGGGTGCTCCAGTGGAGGAATAAAGCAGACGTGCTTTTGAGTTTAAAACACATTCAGAGGTTATGCATGTGTATGCATTGCTGAAACCCATAATGACATTTCAGGTGACAGGCAATTCTATTTCAACACATAATAGGGTTAAACAGAATGTAATGTCGGCACGACTATGCAAATGTCTTCATAGCATCTCTGAGTACTTCATTCCAAGTAAACTCGAGTGATCAGTGGGGATTCTCCCTTCGTTTCCTACACTCTGTCTCTAGTGTAAGTGAAAAATTCTTTGAATGTAGCGTGAAACAGCTTCAAGATACAAAATAAAACAATGTTCAAGTCAAAAAAGGGCTACAGTATATATACATTTTAGAGACTCTTCGTCGTCGGCTGATTTTTTTTTAATTGTTTTATTTCCCTTTTTGGTTGTTTTTGCTACAAAGATAGGCACATAAAGAACACCACAATATATATTTTGACATAAAACAGAAAGAACATAGATTTTCAACAAAGGGAACAGAGTTTAAAGTGCAATGTACAACCAAAATACCGTTTTCGGCTGGATATTCTCTTACAGATCCAGGAAAGTAGTGCAATGGGACAAATTTTGGGGGAATAATTTTGTTTTCATACCGCTATCGTCATTATATCAAGCCAGACACTCCGTGCATTGCTTACGGATTTATGACTCCCTTTTCTGCCTTGATCAATCGAGTAGGCGAAACTCTTACAGTCCGAACTTGAAAAGTCGCCATCGCTATCTAATCAGATACTTGCCTGCTCGGGTTGGCAAAGAATTAATGCATGTATTTGGTTTCAAACGTGTCAGTGAAATGTACCGAAAGCTCTTAAACACGTAGTGGGCACACATTACGAGTTGACCGAGCCATGGAGGTAGAATAGATCACGATATGCCCGGCTCGTGTAGTGTTTTGCAGCACGGTATCATAGAACATTAACGTCTGCGTCGTCGCGGGAGGTTTCACGTTACACGAGGGCATTGATTTTCCTTACTATTTATGTAGTAAATTTCTCAACTTCAACCTCCAAAATATATATCCAGACTTTCGCGTGGTGGTATGCCATACCAGCACACACGGCTTGGACTTTTTTCTACATCATATCCAAAAATGACCATAGCATGACCACCATTTTTTGGAGTTGTTGCCCCTAGAAGTGAGGCAATAGCAGTAACCTCGGGCGCGGGGGTGGTGGTGGTAAGGGGGGGAGGTACCAGCAAAAAGTTTTCAGTTGTATCCAAATTCTGATATATTTTAACTGTGTGTAAAATGAGAGCATCGAAATTTATAGTGTATGAACAACCCAGTATTGTCCAATCGGTGCTCCTACACTCATCAATTGGGAGCCAATCTTCGACCCAACTAGTCGAATCGCGCATGTGTAACCTTAATTCAGAGTGCAAAGGCACAGTGGGTAAGTCTGGCAGTTTAGCTCTAATCTTACGTCTTCGGTTACAGGCTGACTTATTGAATGGTGAAGAGATTTCATCCTGTTTGATCACCATGATTGAACGCTCCAAGAATTATTTGGACATCACATCTTAATATGACAGCAGGCCAGACTCTGTCTGTTTAGCTGGTTTGATCTCTATAGGTGTGGAAAGTTCTTTTGCTTGTAAGATTTTAGAAAAAATCTTAAAAACAACATACGCGTACATGTTGGGTCGTCTTCGCTGCAAATCCATTAGTCGAACTACTATTTGATTGGATAATATATTTGCGTTAAAATTCATCAGCTAAGCCTATTGAGTCGGGTGGATTGGTTATTTCTGCATGCTGGATCAAGGCAGAAAGCGTAGCTATAGGTGTTGTGTATGACTTCATAAAATGAAGACGAGGGCTGTATGCTACATGTTTTTCAATTCTGTATTCCATGACAATAAAACTGAGTAAGCCTTTGAAGCTTGTGATCTCTTGTCTGTATCAAAAGCATGTACATATTGCTTGCCTAGTAAAAGAAAAGGTAAGTTTAAGCAAAATGGTTTCGCTATTTAATACGACTATATGGTTGCAATTATTAAAGACCCAACCTGATCAGCCTTGCCACATTGTATGCGATATAGAGCACTGTACAAATAAATGAGTCTTCATCCACGCCCCAAAAGCTACAGACTGGAGATCTTACAATTTTCATTTTTACCAGTTGAGTGTTAGCGGCGAGTTGTTTGTGCAAAAGTTTATATTGAAATTGCCAGAGGTTTGAGTTAAAGTGCAAGACTTTGTCATTAAATAGTTTCTGAATCCGAGTTTATACTAACCTAATTCATTTTCACATTTTCGCTGGCTTTCTCATATACAATTCTACACAAGCTCTCTTTGTTTTATCATATGTGGGATATTTGGCGGGAAGGACGGGGTAATAAAACTAAAACTAAAACTAACTTTCTTGAACTTAAATACTCCTTCCAAGCTTTAGATAAATGACATAGTAAATAGTTATAGTCTGAATAAATACCACGTGATTTGAACATTTCTTTCAGTGTGTCAAAAATTGAGCGATTTTCCGTTCACGTCTAAAAGGTCCGGAAGGTAGCACAGTCTATCGTTATACTAATGATGTATAAACACAGGTTTGTTGCCTCTTGTGTTTATTCATAGAGGCTAGATCTTAGGCATAGTGAACAGGAGGTTTTTGGACTGCTCAGAGTCGATAGAGAGGATTACCGAGAAGTTGTGTATTCCTGTGATATTTTAAACAAGAGCAACTTAGGCATTATGAACAATACTCTGGACAATAATCGTGCGCTGAATCAAAGATGTGCCATCCAACTGTCTGATTGTATTTTCGTCCGCTAATATACTGATGTGAATCCTTGTTCGGGTTTGCTGTGAGTTTTTAGTGTAGCATCATTTCAGTGGGCTGTTAAAAGCTAACAAATGTGATTCATTTAATTTTGGTTTACTCTGGGATTTTATTATTTCACATGTGTGAAGTTGGCTAGTAAAAACTCCAAGAGACGCCGAATTGTTTTAAATATCATGTACAAAAATGATATTACTCAGGTGTCTGGTTTTAATTGCTGAGAGAATTCCTAAAATTAACATTCCACTACGGAGCCATATGGACTATCTCACTTTCTAAATAGATATCCCCCCTTCCTTTTAGCGCATGCACATTTCTAGGACAGGGACTGACGACTTGAGTGGATTATGTCATTCCCAGACCGGTAAAACGTGTTTGTTTAATACACAGGGCGTGTTTCACAGTGACGACCTATTTTCGATTCGGCAGGCTGTTCGGCATGCATTGGTAATAAAGGTGCTTCAAATGTATACCCTGTCATTTCCATCGGATCTAAAATGCACTTGTTAAGAGAAAGCAAATATTACGCTGTGCTTAATTTGAGGTGTTTTATTTGTATTATTTGGGCACATGAGTGATATCTCAGGCCTGTAATTTAAGCTAAAGCTGTAGTATGAAACCCCACCAAATATTAGCGACGGTAGAACCGACCGGGAAAAAAGATGTTAGCAAGTGCTCAGTGTGCTTAGGTTGGAGATCGGGCAGCGGACGGTAGGAGCTATACTGTATGAGGATGGCAAATTTCTACGCGATTCGGGCAGGCGTTGTGGTGGTTTACGGTGAGATGTCGTCGGCAGAGAGCGGTTGATAAAGACACACCGAATCACACACAAGTTGATTTCATGTAGAACACAGTCGTAAACGAGACATCCGAGAAAATTTCACTGAGTGACCTACATACAGTACAAGTACCATATACCCTGGCCGACTGATCTACAATGGCAGCCAAGGATTCGTATTCAGAGGTCCGATACAGCAATAACGTCACGAGAAAATTCGACGAGCACAGGCGATTTTTCGTGACACGTCTTCGCTGTACAGATTTTCTACCCTACATGATGATTGTTGAAGGATTTGACAAAGGTAAGATTTATCCTTACAGCCATAGTTATAAGTATCACTGCTTAGTCATTGTTGATAACTTAACAGTGGTAATTACATCAGCAGTGGACCTATAGTGACATCAGGCGTGTCAGTATATAGTCATTGTGAGGCTCATAGGGCAGTGGACATACATGTAGATGTAAGGGAGGTGTGACAGTGGGCATACTTGTAGATTTGAGCCTGGCATGCAGTCGACATACTTTTAAACGTGAGACTGGTATGGCAGTGGGCATACTTGTAGATGTGTGGTTGGTATGACGGTGGACGTATTTTTAGATGTGAGGCTGGTATGACAGTGGGCGTAATTGTAGAGGCGAGGCTGGTGTGGCAGTGGGCATAATTGTAGAGGCGAGGCTGGTATGGCAGAGGGCATAATTGTAGAGGCGAGGCTGGTATGGCAGTGGGCGTATTTACAGAAATAAGCCCCGTATGACAGTGGACATACATGTGCTTCTAGGCGTGTGACTGGTATGGCAGTGGGCTTATTTGTAGATGTGAGATTGGTAGAGCAGTGGGCATAATTTCAGAGGTAAGTCCGGTATGACAGTGGACATACATGTACTTGTAGGTGTGTGGCTGGTATGGCAGTGGGCGTATTTATGGATGTGGTATCGCAGTGGATATACTTGTAGATATGAGGCTGATAAGGCAGTGGCCATTCTTGTAGATGTGAGTATTGTATGGCAGCAAACATACTTAGAGATGCGAGGCTGATAATGACAGTAGACATACTTGCAGATATGAGGCTGGTATGGCAGCGGCATACTTGTAGTTTTGAGGCTGGTATGACAGTGGACATACCTGTAGATGTCATGCTGGTATCACAGTGGACATATTTGTAGATGTGAGGTTGGCATTGCAGTGGACATACTTGTAGATGTGAGCCTGGTATGGCAGAGGGCATATTTCCAGGTGTGAAGCTTTTTTGGCAGTGGGCATACTTTTAAAAGTGAATCTGGTATGACAGTGGACATACTTGTAGATGTGAAGGTGTTATGGCAGTGGGTATACTTGAAGATGGGAGGCTGGTGTTACGGTGGACATACTTGAATTTGTGAGGCTGCTATGGCAGTGGCATATTTGTAGATGTGATTCTGGTAAGGCAATCGGCATACTTGTTGTTGTGAGTCTGATATGACAGTGGACATACCTGTAGGTGTGAAGTTTGTATAGAAGTGGACATACTTGTAAAAGTGAGGCTTGTATAGCAGTGGACATACTTGAGGCTCTCAGGCTGGTATGACAGTGGACATACTTCTAGATATGAGGCTGGTACGACAGTGGACATATCTCTAGATATGAGGATGTTACGGCTGTGGCATATTAGTAGATTTCAGCCTGGCATGGCAGTGAACATACTTGTAGCTTTGAGCCTGGCATGGCAGTGGACATACTTGTAGATGTGAGGCTGGTATGGCAGTTGACATACCTGTAGAGATTAGCCTGGTATGGCAGTGGACATACTTGTAGGTGTGAGGTTGGTGTGACTGTGGATACAGTTGAAGATATTAGGCTTGTATGACAATGAACAAACTTGTAGATGTCAGGCTGGACATATCTATAGAGGTTAAGCTCATGTTGCAGTGAGCATACTTGTAGATATGAGGTTGACATGGCAGTGGGCGTATTTATAGATGTGAAATTTGTATGCCAGTGGGCGTATTTTTAGAAGTAAACCCGACATGGCTGTGGACATACTTGTAGATATGAGGCTGATATGGCACCTGGCGTAATTGTAGATTGGTATGGCAGTGGACGTATTTATACGAATAAGCCCGGTATGTCAATGGGCATACTTGTAGATGTGAGGCTGGTATCTAGGTGGGTGTATTTGTACATGTGAGACTGCTAAGGCATTGGACATACCTGTAGATGTCAGCCTGGTATGGCAGTGGGCGTACCTGTAGATTTGATTCTAGATTGGGAGTGGGTGTACTTGTAGACGTGAGGCTGGTATGACAGTGGACATACCTGTAGATGTGAGGCTGGTATGACACAGGACATGAATGTGGATTTGAGGCTCGTAGGACAGGGGACATGCATGTAGATGTGAGGCTGGTATGAGAGTGGACATACTTGCAGATCTGAGGCTAGATATGATATATATCTAGATATGAGGCTGTGATTTCAGTGGCATACTGGTAGATGTGAGGCTGGTATGGCAGTGGGCGTACTTGTAGATGTGTGGCTGGTATGACAGTTCACATACCTGTAGATGTGAGGCTGGTATGGACATGAACACTCCAGTGAAGGTGAGGGTGGTATGTCAGAGGGCATACTTGTGGAAACGAGGTTGGTATGACAGTGGGCGTATGTATAGAAGTAAGCCCAGTATGGCAGCGGACATACTTGTAGATGTGTGCCTGGTATGGCAGTGGACATACTTGCAGATGTGTGGCTGCTATGGCATTGGACATACTTGTAGATATGAGGCTGGTATAGCAGTGGGCAGACCTGTAGATGTGAGGCTGGTATGACAGTGGACATACTTGTAGATATGAGGCTGGTATAGCAGTGGGCTGATCTGTAGATGTGAGGTTGCTATGGCAGTTTGCGTACCTGGAGATGTGAGGCTGGTATGGCAAGGGGCGTCTTTGTAGATGTGAAACTGCTGTGGCATTGGACATACTTGTAGATGTGTAGACGTATTTGTAGATGTGAGATTGCTAAAACAGTGCGCATATTGATAGAAGTAAGACTGGTATGTCAGTGGACATACTTGCAGAAATGATTCTGGTATGGCAGTGGACATACCTGTGGATTTGAGGCTGATATGCCAGTGGACATACCTGTAGATATGAGGCTGGTATGACAATCGGCATACATGAATATTTCAGGCTGTTATTATAGCGGCATACTTATAGATGTGAGGCTGGTTTGGGAGTAGGCATACTTGGAGATGTGAGGCTGGTATGACAGTGGACATACCTGTAGATGTGAGGCTGGTTTGAGAGTGAACATGCCAGTGGATTTCAGCCTGGTTTGGGTGTGGGCGTACTTGTAGATGTGAGCCTGGTATGGCGATGGTCGTACTTGTAGATGTGAAACTGGTATGGCAGTGGGCATATTTGTAGATGTGAGGCTGGTATGACAGACGACATACTTTTAGATATGAGGCTGGTATAGCAGGAGGCGTATTTATAGATGTGAGATTGGTACGACAGTGTGCGTATTTATAGAAGTAAGCCCAGTATTGCAGTTGACATACTTGTTGATGTGAGTCTGGTATGGCAGTGGACATGCCTGTGGGTTTGAGGCAGGTTTGGGAGTGGTCAGACTTGTTGATGTGAGGCTGGTATGGCAGTGGACATGCCTGTGGGTTTGAGGCTGGTTTGGGAGTGGGCATACTTGTTGATGTGAGGCTGGTATGGCAGTGGACATGCCTGTGGGTTTGCGGCTGGTTTGGGAGTGGTCAGACTTGTTGATGTGAGGCTGGTATGGCAGTGGACATGCCTGTGGGTTTGCGGCTGGTTTGGGAGTGGTCAGACTTGTTGATGTGAGGCTGGTATGGCAGTGGACATGCCTGTGGGTTTGCGGCTGGTTTGGGAGTGGTCAGACTTGTTGATGTGAGGCTGGTATGGCAGTGGACATGCCTGTGGGTTTGAGGCTGGTTTGGGAGTGGACATACCTGTTGATATGAGGCTTGTATGACACAGGACATGAATGTGGATTTGAGGTTGGTAGGACAGTGGACATGCCTGTATATTTGAGGCTGGTATGACAGTGGACATGCCTGTAGGTGTGAGGCTGGTTTGGGAGTTGGCATACTTGTAGATGTGAGGCTTGTATTGCAGCGAAGATACCTGTATATGTGACCCTGGTATGACAGGGGACATACTTGTAGATGTGAGGCTGGTATGGCAGGGACATACTAAGCCTGTTATTGCAGTGGACATTATAAGTTATCCATGTGTTGAGAAGGTGTATAGATACTTTAACCCTGGGTGCGAAACGTTGAGCCGCAGGTAAAGGGTTGACATTTTACCCCCAGGGTTTAAATCCCCATGTACCCTTCAACACGCAGATAACGATTTTGCCCCTGCAGTTTTTATCAAATATAAAACCGTTCTTATGTGTGTAAAGATGACCTACAAAAAAGCTACGCAAGCCACTTCCACTGCAGACACGCGGCCGTGTTATTGTAACGTGACATCACAATGACATGTCAAGGAATGTAATGTCACAAAACAATGGCGCCTGCGCGAAGCGGCTGATGCAAATGTTTGCACAGCAGTTCTTTTTCTCATTCCCTTGTGAACTTAAAAATATATCAATCAATACCTATAAATAAATTCAGACACAAATACAAACTATTTTGTTCCGCAACATGTTCAACAAAGCCTTTCCAAGTTGAAGTCCAGCTCATGCTGGCTTCCTCTCCGGCCGGCGAAGGTTTGCAAGCAAGCTACAGATGGCCGTGGGTTTCCCCCGGGGCCCTGCCCGGTTTCCTCCCACCATAATACTAGGCGCCGTTGTATAAGTGAAATATTCTTGAGTACGGCGTAAGACACCAATTAAATAAATAAATAAATTTATTTGTGATACAAGTGGGAGTTTATTTTTTCGAAAGGGGGCTGCGCAAATTTTATCAATAAAAGTCACCATGAGAACGCAACAATGTTCTCTCGTGACGTAACAAGTGCAGTCAGGCAACAGTTGCAATTTAAACAGTTTTCATTAATCCAGATGATGCAAAATCAATGGGATTTACTTGCTATGCAGCTGCCTGAAAGAGGACACGCATAATGGTTTTGTTTTGAACAGAAGAAGTGGACAAATTTTGCTTGATTTGGAACGGTAACGGATAGCTTGGGGAAGTTCTTGTGATTGCGCCATCAGTGACTTGCAGGGGGATAACCATGCTGAGCACAGTATGAGCACAGTGGAAAATATTAATGGTCTTCTGCTTTGTGAAGTATTCCCTAATATAACTTGGCGGGGAACTTTCATTTTTTTAGCCGCTCATATACATTATGTGTTGCTACTCGAACACACACAGTACACCGCGCAGACAGGTCAGTGGCTTGTGTAAAGGCCTTAGCAGAACAGAGTTGTAGTTTTAGTACATTGGCCTTACGACTTTCCACTGATGCCCACCATGAACACAAAAAAATGTCATTGTTTTAGGGATGTAGCTGTGATGAATTAGAGCATACTTGGCACTGCCTTCATCCATGCAAACTTTAAAAGAAACTGAAGAAATTTGAGTCCAACTACGGTCTTCAGCTTATTTACATAAATAGAGAATAAAACTTGTTTGTTGGAATTCATTTTTGTATTGAAAACCGATGTATTGCAGCCAAGAAATGCATGCTATCATGCAGACATCACCAAATCTTTTTGAGGTAAGAGTAGTCCTTACGGGCGGCGGGGTGTAAATATATTTTAGGCCCAGCTGAGGTATCAACTAAAAAAAAGAATCAGCCGATGGCAATAGATAATCACGGGTGTTGTAAGCACATACTTGTAGATGTGAGCCTGGTAAGGCCGTGGACGTCCTTGTACTTGTGAGGTCGTTATGGAAGTGGACGTTCTTGTAGATATGAGACTGGTAAGGCAGTGGACGTTCTTCTATCACAGTGAGCTTACTTGTAGATTTGAGTATGGTATTGCTGTGGTCACGCTTGATGATGCAGGGCTCGTATGACTGTGGACAAACTCGTTATTAACGAAAGCATGACGATGGTGCTCATAGATACAGTGTTTCTGTGCATTGACATGTGGTTTAAATGAAACTGTTAAACATCAAATACAATTCAGGCGACAAACCAAAGACAATCTCCATAATGTTGTTGATTTCTTGATGTGTGTGGAACTGTTGTAGATACACGAGGAAGCATTCGAGAGACAGCACGTGTGTCCACACAAACGGCGGCCAATGAGATGTTTTTGGATAAACTGAGAAACAGCAATGATGAAGGAAAATGGTTACTCTTTATAACCCGTTTGAACAAGCTTGGTAAGATATTTTCATAACTATTCGGCAATAAGCACATTGATGAGGAAAAAGCACCATTATAAAGTAACAGGGTATAACTGTATTTTGCTTCAATTAATTACCCTGCAGGAAGTGTGATTTGCTGCAATTCAGGTCATTTACAAAACCAGTTAAAATAAAACCTGGACTGAGGTGAACTGACAAAACGCAATATTTGACCGGTTACGTCTGACTATTTACCAACCATTCTCACTTCCGTCGCTGTTTTGCTTATGTTCTGTCTGTTGTCAGTTTATCTCAGTGAGGATTCATTTCTTTCTGATCGTACAAAAGCTTCAGTAGGAAAGCTTTGCACACACCAAGCATCAGCGCTTTAGCGTAAGTCAGTGTAATTCATGTAATTACGATTTACTACACGTGACTGGTCTAGTGGTATATCCACAGTGTAACATAGGTAAGACAGAATTTCTCCGCCTGGATCCATAAATTGCGTTATGTCAACGTTTGAAATTTTGACTCAGCCATGCAAGTGGAAAATCACTTTGTGGAATCAACTTTCATGAATACATGAATGATCATAATGCATGATTCATTACATTTAAAGAAAGAAACAAAATTGTTTTGTCGAGTAAATACATTCATTCAACCCCCTTGTCACTATTTCTGTTTACAGGTGACTAATTTCTTACCCTTTAATGACATAATTATAGATCTTATCAAGCGCTATCCTGCATTAATTGCTAAAGCCCCATCACCCCCAGGCACACAAAAGGATATTGTGTTGACAGGATTTTCATAGATTTAAAGGCCTTCTTCCTGGAAACAGGAAAAGATTTATTTCTGTTTTTTTTTTATTTATTAGGACCTGCTTACTTGTGAATTTGTTTGATGGTGGTTTACTCATTTATTCACTATACTCACAATTTTTCACTTACGGGATTTAAGTGGCCAGGCTTATGGGTGGAGGCCACCTGAATGCTTAGATTTAACTTTAAAATTTTGGCTGCTACCTTACAAATCTCATGACTACAAATGGATTCTGACTCGCAACCTCCTTGATCAATTGCGGTTATACAGTTTCAATACTGTAAGTGACTAAGCCAAAGACGGACGCTTTTAGCGGTTTAATAAACGAGGTAACTTTTTTGCCAGGTTACCATCTGCTGAGGGAAATCTTGACGGGAAAACCGGACATTGTCGAGATCGAGCGCAGTGAGAGATTTCTGGAATTCTTAACGCCTAAGATCAAAGATAAGATAGATCCCATTCGTCTTCTGCCATGCCTCTTTAGAGATGGGTATATAGACCAACTCGACAAACAGGCAATCGAGCGCAGATGTGAAAATAAAGGCGAAATAGAAGGAACTGAACTGTTGCTGAATTGCGTTCAACGCCTGAAGAAGGATGTGTGTTCTGGACTTCGGGCAGCTTTTCGGGAAAATAACATGTACAGAGTCATTGAGGAGATGGGTCGGTGTTATGATGGTTAGTTTATTGTCTGTTTCTTGGGGCTTTTTACTTCTGCGCCAAAATTGTCGAAGCAGTCACCTACATCCCGTCTATCATTGTACCCATATCGTAGTAACGCTGCGTCTGCCAAACTTAGGCACATTGCAAAACAAACCTAGACATTTTCAGGGACTTTTTGCAGATATTTTGCTTTGACTGAGTAAATGTAGATGTGGATTTTATAGGTTGTTTATAAGACTACTTTAGGTGTCATTCTTATTACAGAAACGTTTTTATTGTTATAATTGCTCTTCTTAGTGCTAGAGTAAGTATTACATTTCTAATGTTACAAGAACTTCATGTAAAGGTGATAATAAAATTAGGTAAATAGATTTCACGTCACCAGCATGCTATGTTATGAATTTCATAAAGTTCAACATAGAATTGAATTGTTTAACTGCAATTTGCTCAGATTAAAAATCTAAAAACAAAGAAAGGAAGTTTAACGTCTTTTCGCTCATGCCAGTATAATTTTATGGGTTTCTTACACTTTCCATAGCACTTTTTCTTAACATAGTGTGTCGGACATAGGGAAAGCAACCTGTGAATGGTTGTGGAGCTTCCTCTCACCATAATGCTAGCCAAAGAGGATTCTTTCAGAAGTAAGCATTTGCATCTGAGATAACTTCTCCCCTGTAATGTTGCTTTTAGAGGGATATTTAACAAAAAATCGAATGACCCGTCAGCGGGTATGCATGTCTTTTCGTAGTGATGGTTGATACGTTGACGCGAGCAGTGAAGAGGAAAAACCGAGTAAAACGGAATGGATAGTTTACGGCTGTGTTTTTCACAAAATGTTTTACAGCCGGTTATTTCAATGGCAGTGGGTTTAAAAGTAACAGGTTTTAGTGTCCTTCGTAACGTGTTTCTGAGATTTACAGGCGTGGGTGTTGGAGCATTGGATGTTGTGACATCGCTCACCATGACAAAATACAGCCTGACCTGGAAGCTAGGCCAAACACATTCATAACCAGGAAGTGTGGTCCATACCCCATTAAATCTTACCATTCCTTGGAAGCGGGATACAGCTGGTGAACTTTGGGATCCCGCTTTCGGTTTGAATTGAATGGAAAAAAATTTGGATTGACATATGAACATGAGTTTATCCGAAAATACACAGCTCTCGCTTCAAAGCTGCATTTTTCCTTACAGGAATTTGATGCTATTGAATATGTCACGAAATTGTTCGTGGAAACATTGAACATACCTGATTCGTGCCTGTCTTCAGCAGGTGATCTGTATGCTTCCTCACCCGCTGTATGCCTACATACTCTTGCTGATTAAAGGGGAATGTCAAATGAGCGCCGCTCATTCGTCCGAGTTAATAACAGGCAAAGAGTAAAAACTTTCGGAATATTTTCTCTTTTACGGTTATGACATTACTTATGGTTATGACATTATTTATGGCTTCGAGGTATATTTCTCAGGATTATCCGGTTTTCTCAACAGCTTAAGAACTTCTGTGTTTATCATAGGGTAAAGATTATACAAGTGCTTGCAATCAGCTAACCAGTAAATGCTTCTGTCTTCTTTCGTCCTTCAACATAGAGTTTCTAGAGCGAGATGAAGGCGATGGAGTTTCCTCTTTGACTGCATCATTGTCCAGATTGGGTCTTGGTGGTTCATTCAGAAGACGCTCAAGCCTCGGGAGCGGTGGCCTATCTGATGAGGAGGAGGCGGCCTTATCACCGCCAGGTCAGCATGCCTTACTCTAGCGGGTGTAGGAATTTTCCAATAGCTGTCCAAAAGTTTGTTGAATCCGTGAATTTATTTATAAAATATCAGTAGTCGCTAATAAGAAAAAGTTTGGAAATTGTTTACCGCTATAGTGTGTACCATTTTTATGTTTATGCTAAATGTAAAGGTTTGTGAAGCGGTGTTAAAATAGGCATTGCGCTTGTTCACAATCTACTTATGGGAAATAAATATTGCTTAAACCGAATGAAATCTTTGCCGGAAGCAACTTTCCGAATTTGACGATGTTTTCTCAAGAGATAATCATACTGTATGATGTTCTTATGGTGTCGAGTTTGAAATATATTGACGACTGACATTAACAGCTTAAATGACGGCAGGAATAATTGTATACGTCTCACCTAAGTCTTGCTAGCTGGCATGTATTTTTGAGTGACTTAATCCACTGATCGTATTGGATTAGCCCGATAGACAAATCGGCTGGTCTCTTGCGCAGGGCACTAAAACAGTTGTAATAGTTAATCCCGAGTGGGCATTATTCTCTTAGAAACTGACTCAAAAACACTTGTTTCAGATAAACAGCTTATTGTCTGTTTAGTTTTTCACTAAGGGCCTCCGTGGCAGACAGGGGTGACCCTGTGCAGTGACACAGGAGCCTCTCACTAATGTGATCGCAGTGAGTCCCGCTCATGCATAGTGGCTTCTTCCTCTCGCGTGGGAAGGCCTGCTAGCAACTTGTGAATGAACGTGGGTTTCCTCCGGTCTCTGTCCAATTTTCTCCCATTATGTTGTTCGTCGTATAAGTGACACACAGACACACAGACACCAATCAAGTAAATAAATTACTCTTTCAATAATGCGTAGATGAAATTCTTGAGTTGTTTTTTCCCTTAAATCGATTTACAGCACGATCCGTATCGCCAACACTTTGCGAACCAAAAGATTTGACGCTAAACCAATACCAGACAGAACTGTATTCTTCGGTGACGAGAGACAAGAACACCGTGATTATTTGTCCAGTAAAAAGTGGGAAACGTTTTGTGGCTTTGAAAGCTATAAAGGTGAGTTATTGATGGATTATTTGTGTTTTTTTGTTTATTACCAATCACGTGGTCTAGTGCTTTTTAAAGATTTCTGAGCAACATACTGATGGTTTTTACGACTCTATGAACTTTGGACGAAGGTTGAAGTCATTTACACCCATCTTTCATTTACTGGAAAGTTGCCAGGGCCTTTTCACGCTTATTCATAATTTCCTTAGACTTGTTTATCGCCTTGGGTAAAATATCATTTAAAAAAACTGAAATTATTGTTTTAAATAAATGGAGTGATTGGTGCGTACTTTTTCTTTTTCTCTTTTGGCGCAGTGTTGATTTCTTCCGCTCTGTAAATAATGCCACGTGTTTAGTGTTTTGTGTGCTTTTGTGTTTTACAAAGGACCATCTCTCCCTAGCTCGCAACCCTGATGGAAAAGTGGCGTATTTAGTAACAAAAAAAGCTTTGGCGGACAAAGTGTTTAGAAGATGTAAAGTTTTTCTCCACGGGCTTCCTTCCGTTAAGATGGTAACTGGCCTATCTGGTGGTTGGTCATCGAATGTTCTGCGAGACAAAAGTGTGGTGATCGCAAAGGCGAAACTGTTTAAAAATGCCCTGAATAAAGATGTGGTTAAATGGACGAATTTCTCGATGGTGATTCTGGAGTTAGG
Organism: Acanthopleura granulata; assembly: GCA_016165875.1. Classification (NCBI taxonomy): domain Eukaryota; kingdom Metazoa; phylum Mollusca; class Polyplacophora; order Chitonida; family Chitonidae; genus Acanthopleura; species Acanthopleura granulata. The sequence goes on along the minus strand of JABBOT010000058.1, from coordinate 642,241 downwards.
CGTCGACTATTACGACAAGCCAAAACACGTGTATAAACAAATCATGAAGGGTTATCATCAGTTGAAAAGGTCACAGCCAACCCAGCGTTTGCCCCAGGTATCTGTTTTGACATTAGCTTGGCTAGAGTGCTTATTTATTTATTTAATTGGTGTTTTATGCTATACTCAAGAATATTTGTTTAACGGAATAAAACATTATCAGAAAAACACAGAAATACAAGGAAGCTCCCAGGCTCCGTCGACATTCCTTTCTTCCTGAGGAAATGAATAGTTACCATGTGGCTTATGTCTCATACCTCGTTAAAATTTGAATTCTTATTCAGGTGTAACCATATGACACTTTGGTTTGTATATTGAATGAACACAAAAAATGTTATCCGTCCATTTTCTGAGAATTACCAGAGGTCAAATCTACAAAGATGTGAAATTTTTGTAAGTCATACCACCCAAGTACCCAGTGATTGTAGGTGGGTTGAGATTGTGTTTTATGGCGCAGTTTAGTCTTTTTTTTACGCGACTAATTTCTCCTTTTTGTTTTATCTGTTTTTGATTTTTTTTTTATTTTTATGGTGTTATTGTTTATGATATTTCACCTACATTTTCGTTACATGGGTTACATCTCGAAGTTACGTTTTTTGTAATAATTTATTCCTGTCCTGTTTGGAAAGATACTTGTGCTGTCGACGTCAATCTGTGGCAAACGCCTTTTGGAGGGCCTGTTTCCTACAGCGATGGAAACATGTGCTACGTTTGACATTCATGCTATTGCCCTGGTTCGAAACTGCATCAATTCTCTACGACAGCAAGTTTCTATTCCCCTTGTGGGTAAGTCACACGTTGCAAAACAGTTGAAATTAACGCATGTTGATGTTAATTGACCACATGTCGAAGAAGAAATTATTCTAGAAGCGTGCAGTTTTAGATAAACGTCAAACGCCTCTTTTAAAGTTCAGACACGGGCACCCGTGGCTCAGTTGGTCAGCGCACTAGAGCAGCGTAGTAACCCAGATGACATCCAACCAATGTACCTGTGAGTTCAAGTCCAGCTCTTTCTCTCAGACTGTACGTGGGAAGGTCTGCCAGTAGTCTGAGGATCGTCGCGGGTTTCCTGGCACTGTTTGGATTCCTCCTACCATAATGCTAGCAGCCGTCGTATGAGTGAAATATCCTTGAGCACGGCGTCAAACACAAATGAAATAAATAAATATAAAAGTAAATAAATAAATTTCAAACATGCCAGCTTTCGTAGGCGCGTTTTTCTTTTGTCCAATCCAAAAATATAGGTACGAAATTAAACTAAATCGTTACATATTATATATATCAGGATAGCTTAAAATGTTCTCTTTTTCAATCTGTTGCTTTGATAAATGTCCGCGGTTATATTTGCGAAGGTGAGCCCTCTGTATTCTGGCGTTCATGCACGGGGTCGTTGGGGTCTTCAGGCCGGCCAAGAGCTTTTCTGTAGACAGTTTTCTCTCCACAAAGCAGAACGAGCAAAATTCCTGTTTTTTAATTTATTTGGAAATATTCAAAGATCGTATGTCTCTTCTGGCCATCTCCACCCATCGTTTGTGTAATTTGGATTGTGTATTTAGTGAGGAAATGAGAACTGGGTCTGTATGCGTCTTTAATATAGTGACAAGTATTACATACAGACGTCAGACCGAAAGCTGCAGTATTTGTGATGGGCCTGCTGGCGACCGCTTGGTCGCTGGGATACCTCCTCCCTTCTATCGCCTAGATCTCCAAACCACAGATCCTGTTCACATATCATTGACATGGCTGTGTTCCTTGATAATTTACCTTCATGCTACTGTATAATATACGCACAGATCGTCAAGTGTTGATACTCCAGAAAGGCCAGAGATCTCTTTTTCCCTTCTCAATACGCATAATCAGGGTATGACACACTGCTGAGTTCTTTCCCGTATTAGACACGAAACTACCCGATGTGACCCGTAGGATCAATCCATAATAACAGAGTTGCTTCGGTTTTGCAAAATTTTGTTTGCCGCCTTCTCCATTGCTTGATGGCTCGCAGAAAAATACACTCGATGAGATGACCGACTGCTCTGATCAGTGTTTATGTCATCGAATAATAGGCCATACCATTGACTCCACACGTCACATTTGACTTTGCACGAAGAGACTTGTGAAGTAGGTTAAGCCCTGGTTATCAGTGCTGACAAAAAAGGTGAGAAGTGAAAAATAAAGGTTTTTGATCGTTTTAGAGTAACAAGGCTTGACCATCTGTGCGTATATTATACAGCAGCATGAAGACAAATTATCAAGGAACACAGCCATGGCAGATCTAGGCGATAGAAGCCAGGGAGTACCCCAGCGACCAAGCGTTCGCTGGCCATCCCGCGCTTCTATGGGCCTTTTGGCTCTGACGTCCGCATGCAATACGTGTGAGTATAAGGAATATGTGTACATGGGCAGATCGTGTCGGACTACGCCGACTGCAGAGGCTGATACTTGCCAGATTGTGTCTTTTTCTTATCCGACAACGGATAGTTAACTTATCCATCTTGAGTGGAAAATGTGCATAGAAATGCGTAGAAAGGAGTTATTTGTGCCTTGAAATAACCAACCGATTATGTAATCATTCAACTGATTAGTTCATACGAGCCTTCACCAGACAAGGGAGGTAATTCAGTGTAGGCCTATTCTTTCCTTCGGGCTTCCAGTTTTCCACATCCTCAATGACATAAGTGACATATGAGGTTAGAACATGTAAACCTATTAGAAAAGCTACGTACATTTAATAACAGCTAGTTGATGTGAAAATTTGACGAGTTTGCGTCCTGTCTAAATGAGGTTTTTTTGTTTTTCTGTAGAAAGAACAGCAAAATCCCCAAAACAGGACATTGGTTTTGAAAGTATCATCAACCAACTGATGTCAAGAGTAGAAGAGGTCATGAAGGAACACTATCAGTCCCTCAGTAAGTCATCAGGGCAAACTATTACTGTAACTAAGCAAAAAGCATAGACCCGTTGTACTGGAATACAGACCGCAGAATGAGGCTGCAATGGCAAAGTTAGTCACTGAGTGCTACCGTTTAGATGGATTGTGGGTAACATCACGTCACAAATAATCATAACGGGTGACACCCTTTTGGAACAAATGAATAGTATTTATTTTATTGGCAGTTGTGCAAGGCCATGTTAAAAAATATTTAACTTGTTAACTTGGCGGTCAGGGGCCACTTTCACAAAACTCATCAATTCACTTTCTTCGTAACTTTTTCATTTGCATTAAACTCTCAGTTTCCTTGCAAATTGAACATTTTGAGAATCTGCATATTTTCGTCGTGCTAAACTCTGTTTGGACTGCCAGGTAACTTTTCGTTTAAATACCTAATATGTCTGTTGTAGGTTTGCCTTCTGAACTCGAACATTCCGGAAACACAATGCTAGGGTTCATTGAACCTCCCGCGGATAGGACATCGCTGAAATACAGAACCTGGCTGAAAATCAACAAGGCCACACTAGGGTTTGCATTAAAGAGGAAAGGATGCAAACCTGCTGGATTTTTCTTGTACTGTTTGAAATTAGCCACGGTAATCATTTATTTTCTGTCTCCTCTTGATGGCGGGCCTTATACAGCAATCGGGTTTTCCATCTGTCTGCCTGTCCCTCTCCTTTAATCACCAAATTTATGCGAGGTATATGTGAGGTGTTATTTAAGATTCTGAAACCCAAATAGAGTGTGCAAAATGTCCAGAAGTCGTGCACTCTCAGGTTATGTCTTTAACACTTCGATCTGTGTTGGGAGTTGTCTGCCCTTGCACATATTTTCTGGGCCTTTGAATAGCAAATTTGTGATGGCCATAGTTTGACTCTGATATGTGTAACCAACACAAACATACTGGTACAAATAGCAACCACCACCTTCTACTTTCCTTGCCATGCATTTGTCCATGTTAGTATTGAATCCATATCTTATTAGGCAGGTTGCACACAGGTGCCATTAATATCTTGAAAATATGTTACTACTGCAATATGCGGTGACTGATTGTGCCCTATTTGCAGTGTTACAAACCCCGTCCTTAACATGAAGGATTGTATTTTTTCTATTTGTTTTCACGCCAACCGGGTTTGTGTGTGGCGTACATATTTTTTTCAGTGTGTACGTTGTAGCCAGCGCTGGAATTCAGTCGCGTGATCTCGAGGCTTCTGTGTTCATGAGCTTCGTGTCGATGTACATAAAGCGTACATTCTGGAAAGATGCACCCACATTGTATACATATTTACGAACAAACCATCCAGGGAAAGTTGTTACATGGGAGGGAGATATATTTATTCAGTTTTTAAGATGATTATTTGATTGATTGGCTATTTATATTTAAGAATAATTACGAGATAATTGCAATTTAGATGTCATATGAATTAAAACTACATATAAAAAGTCGCCGTCAATGAACTGCCTGCAATATATTGTTGTATGTTTTAACATCGCGCTGTCTTTTATATAATGTCATTATTATGAGCTGGGAATGGAACATTTCACCTCAATCATATATAGTTCGTTATGGAGATCAGAGGAGAGCACAAAACCGGTTGAAATACCAGGTATCTAAGGGCGAGTTTCAGTCCACAGAAATAGGAAAATCCGCAGATCTCCAAGCGACGATCGGTTGTATGTCTGGCACACCAGTTTGTAGTAAACCGCCTGAATTCTCAACACTCTATCCTGGGTGGGCTGGTAGATGGCCGCTTCCGAAATGCCAAACAGGCGCTGTAGACTTCAGTCCTAAGGCTTGACACAAAATGACCTGCGGTCAGGGTCCGTCATAGGCGTCGGAACGAGGCGGGGGGGGTGGGGGGGGGCAGTCGTTTTCCCCCGTTCCGACCTGGGGAGAGGGATATCATCCCCCAGATTTGGCGTTGGTGACATTTTTCTAGTCAAGACGAATGTTACGAAATGCTTTGGACAAACATGGGATGGAATTTGCCCAAACACGGCTGTATGTATCTCTGACGAAAAAGCTAATTATGATATCCATTATATGACACCACAATCTAGGCGCTGTGTACAAGCCTATGGTTTCTAGGATACGACATATATTCGAAAAGAGACTGGCCTATATATCCAGAGTAGGTACGACAAATTACAAGATAATCGCACTTAACTATATATACTCTGTATTACGGCTACGCTCCTCTGCTACAGTGATTCGTAGGCGAGCGCGTTGACTACTCGGCCACCGAGGAATCGGTCCTTAATTGGTATAAAATTTTAACAATTACTTTTATAACATTTTCTTTTGGAGCACGTAAGGGTAAAATTTCTGTTTTTGCGAAACGTTTGTACCGAGAATATGTGGATGAAGTATTCAGAGGATACCTAAAGTTAGCCATTGTTTTTCAATTATAGTTTTCTGACCTCAAATATTAATAGATGAGAAGCAATGGTTATATTTCTGCTGAAGAATGTAATAGTGTTTGGGTCGTTTTCTTCAAGTCTGTTTGGTTAAGATTTTGATTCATGTCCAGTATCACTGCATACAGGTATAACTGATGTCAGCATTGAAGTAACTTGAGTCGTGGAGATGAATCATCCTCCCAACATGTTCTATTCAAATTAGGGGATTTCGGTGTGCTGATTTTGAAAGTTATATCACATGTAAGAGATAAGTATACATGATAAAATGTTTCTTCCTGTCTGCATTTGCCGAATTACACACTAGAGTGAAGGATCCATTTTGATTTATCAGTTTGTTGGAGTTTCCCGCGTGAACAGATTAAAATATATTTTCATTTGTTTCAAAATGCAAAGGTCATTAAAGTTTAAAACAATTGTAACTAACAATAGCGAAATAAAACCGGATATAGAGAGTGAGTGAGTGCTTGGGGTTTACTGCTTGAGGTACTTAATAATGTTTCAGTAATATGGCGAGAAGGAGGCTTTGTGGTGTGTGCAAATAGTATTTCTTCCTGTTACAGGGAGAGTCCATGCCGCCAAAATGCTGCCGTCACTGGAACATCATGACAAAGATACCAGACATGATACCCACTAAGTCTCATTATACTGATACAGAGCTGACTAGTCCTGTTTCCTCGCTCTAACCTCTCAATGCTGAGCATCAAGCAAGGCAGCAACAAGTGCCATTTTTAGTCTTTGATAAAACCCGCCCCGGGCTTGAACCTGGATTTCCCGACCTCGAGGCAGACGTTCTAACCACTAGACCGCCGAGGCGATAAAAAAACAAATCCAGTTCCAACAGTTCACCACGGCTATTAGTAATATTGCTGTGTCAGACTCCACTCCTGGGCTAGGTCGAACGTAAGATAAAAAAAACGATGAAATTGCTGCCTCCTCACTCACCATTATGAGGAAATAGCAATGACTGGTCACCGCGATATCAGTGTAATGAACTGGGTGTCTTCGACAATTCCTGTAATTGAGGCAACACCTAACAATAAAGCGATGCAAGATATGTACACATACAAATGACTCTTCGCCGTCATATAACGTATGGAACATTGTTGACGTTAAACCCCAAGTATCATAGCATCCAGTAGCCATAAAATCGTGATCATGCTTGTCCATTTAGACAACCATGGCGTTTTTTGGAGCATTCTGAGTTCATGTCCGTGATTAAGTACAATAATATTTCTTCTCCCATGCACATACGTTATTTCTAATGATATTCTAATGACAGAACTTAACATAATTTAGAGATATTATCACTTTTAAGTATTGTATACCGTACAGTTACTACTAATATGAATCAATGTTTCAGAAAATATATTTGCTAAAATAGCATAATACTTGACAGTAACAACTTTGAATAGGATATCGTAAAGGAACCAGCTAAAAGTAGGTCAGCTGTAACTATACACGACATTTTCAGCTCTTGACTTCAGTGGCTTAATATTGATCAGAATTCGTCTCCGGGCATCTGGGTGCAAGAGGTTTCCGGGTCCCAGGCGGCACCTGGACCCTCGTCTAATGTTGGCTGTGATAGTCGATTCCCCCTCCACAGGTCACGACAGCTTCCAACGCGTCACTTCTAGTGGAAAGTGGGGTAAAGGGTACGTAACCACACGAAAAGACAATGAGCGGTACAAACTCAGAAGCACTAACTCGAAAATGTAATCTAAGTACAAAAAAATAAACCTAGTACTAATGAAAAGCAACGCTGACTCATAAACACAATACCTTCGGGAAATTCTGGTCCCGGCTAAGGCGTATACATAGCTCAAGATCCAAGTAAAACGCCGAAAACGCATTGAGCCCGAGGGATCCCACGACCATTTGCAGGTTGCTTGCAGACCTTCCCACGTACGGCCGAAAAAGAAACCAGCATGAGCTTGTGACAGACAGAGGCTCCTGGCAAGAACGCTCTTTATGATGTACTTCATGGTTGCCCCTTCAGCAGGACTGCATGGTAATAAAGACAGTGCTGAGGGATAGTCATAATGTTATACAAAACAATGGACCAGCCAGCAGTATTTCGTGGACATTCAGTCGGCGCCTTGTGACTAGATGGGGTGTCACGTCTGGTATCTTTTCAGATGCTTATGCGTTAGTGGCGGAGCATTATAGGTATTGCCGGGACCACATACTTGGTGGCGAAATTTCTAGGAATTACTAAACTAAAGTGATATAGACATGACCAGTTAAGTATATAGCATATATGTCATATTAATGCAGCAAATTCTTCGTTCAGATTTACCAGAGTGGCCTGTTCATCTATACAGAATGCCGGAGGCTCGACGCCTTGAGGTATATGACGAAAAAAGTGAGGGAGTTTATGGAGAACATGCCTAAGCCTGTAGATAACGCTCTGAAAGGCTTATGTGATGAGTTCTACGGTAAGATAGTCACTTTGTCAGCATCCTCAACTACACAATTGCCTCCATCAAATATTAGCCATACAAGGCAGTTCTTGTTGTAACTTAATGATAGGTATTCAATAGTTACTTCATAAAAATGAATTAGTGTGGGTTAACGCCATTTCGGCAATGTTTGAGCGATATTGTGACGATATTTCATACGCGTTGTTGCCTAAGTGCCAAAGAAATGGATGCAACTGTTTATGAAAAGTTTATGAAAATTTTCTTATACTACTGTTTGCTATTTTATTTTTTTGATTGATGTTTTACATTTATGTATTTGATTTGATTTGATTGGTGTTTTTAAGTCGTTATCAAGAATGTTTCACTTACTATGGCGGCCAGAATTATGGTGGGAGGAAATCGGGTTGAGCCCGCATCCTTGGAAGTGTCACGTGCGCATAGTCTGCGCTCTATAGGTCAGCTGGCCAGAAACCCCTACTGATTTTCCATAACCCAAAGGGTTAATGTTTAGTTCTTCAATCAGCTCCAAGCATTTTTTGGCCAATAAGCATCGGTGCATACCTTTTCCAGACTGTGGGAAAGCAGCCATTAAAATTTTGACATCGGTTGAGCGCCACAGCTTCCTGTACCACATGCTGGTAAGGGTGATGCCGGGAACATCATGGGGAGTTCACTCGCAACCTCATCACTACCTGATACTTTGTGCCTTCTTGCCGAAACACTCAGATTTTCATTTGGACAAATTCCATTACTTTCATACGCAGCATGCACCTGTACACCGAAAGGGGCTGGCTGGCGGTGAAAAAAAAACAGACTATAAAGCACACAGAATTGCATCCCTCCAAAAAAGTGGGAGTGCTTAATTTTTTATCTTTTACCAATAAATGTTGCAGACAAAAAGAGACGTCTCCAGCGCATGTGCAGCCCAAGTGAGGAAGACAGCACCGGCACGGTCGTGAAGAACAAACTAGCACAAATATATAGATGGAACCCAAGATGTAAAGTGGTGCTTCTTATGAAGCATAAAGAAGCCGTTTTGTACATGAAGTTTCACTTGAAAGAAAATCTTCCACGTGTAAAGTCGGCGTGTGTTCTGGGACATCATCAAGGTATGCCACTAGACTCGATGAAATGAGGCTTAAGGTCACGATAAAAAGTTATCTGCAGGGAAAGAAGGAAGGAGTAGTACCTACAGCACAAGCAGGAAGAAGAAGAAAACGGGCAAAGTTTGTTGTTCTTTTTGAGAATGACTGGTCGATTTGAAAGGTGACCGTAATGGCAAGTACCTTATCTATGTGAAAATGATAAGGACGTTTATATATTTATTTGTTTGTTTTGTGTTTCATCAGTAACTAAACCATGTTACAGGCTACACGATGGAGACTGGGCTGCTGTTTAAGGAGGGGTTCGATGTCCTGATCACTACCTGGCCAATTCTCGCCTTTCATCTGGGCAAAGAGATGACGACTTGGGACTGTGTGATGAGAACCGACTGCCCTGGCAATGATGTCATCACTTGGGCGCATCACGGTAAAGGTAGGCACACTTTGGCACGTGAATTGTACTTAAGCCCTTTGACATGTGAACTATAATCCCTTTGGAGGAGGACATTGCGCATTCAACATATTATAAAATGTCTCACCACACATGCATCGCATTGGGTTTTGTATCCTGGAATGGTGTGTGTTTTATTTGTTTGTTTGGGGTTTAAGCTCGCTTTCAAAATTATTTTGATCATATCACGACGTGCTCTTCTTTATTCAGTTTTCGGGTCACTTGCAACATTAGGAAATATCGCGAGAGTGTCACCTTATAGCAGACTGCACCCAGTGCCGATATATTTGTAATACTGACTCCCCGAAACGCCATGCCGAAACCACCAAACACCACGCCTCACCCCTTCACATTACACAGACACCGGGCCGAAGAGTACTTCACTACCCCAGGCATTGATGAATTCCTCTCGAATGTTAACATCTGGAGTGACATTAGGGCTATTCTAATTAACTGCATCTGACGGGTTGGCTTAGATTCGTGCTGGCTCCCTCATTGACGTCACGATTTACCAAATCCTAGTCTCCAAGATAATGAGTTGTCGGTCAATTGTCCATCTTTTAACCCGCCTACTTATTCATTCTCCGCCCTCCAGGTAAAAACCTGCAGCATGGATAGTAAAACCAGGGCAGCAAAGACAACCTCTTACAATTTGGAAACTGCCGGATATTGTATAAGTGCCACATACTTGAGTATGACGTTAAACACCAATCAGTTAAAGACAGTTCATGAATCAGTTACAGCTTATTAAAAATATTTTAAAATTCTCTCTCTCATGTGTCAAGAGTGTTCCACGCTGGGAAGAATAATATTGTACAACCTTTTTGGCAAACTTAAGTTAGAATATGCGTTGTCTTTCACTTTAAGCAATCAGTGCTGCGACAAATCATTAACTGATAAGACTCTGTGAGGGATGGCAACCCTGTTCTGGTTGTTTAAAAGTCTTTTAAACGATGAGTTTAACAAATGATTTATTGTTTGTTTTAGCTGAGACACAGCGGGTGAGTCAGTTTGCTTATCCTGAAACAGAGTTGGAGAGTCCTGTGGATTTGCTCATGGAGTCAGCCATTGAGAAGGTTACACTAGAGATAGCACAACAGCAACAAGACTCCAGTGAGTTGTACAGCGCCTGTCTGAACGAGGTCCGAATTGCCGCATCCGAACGGGAGCTATGGAGTCGTTCTACCCAGAGCCTGGTGGGGTTATATGAGGAAATGCAGGGCGATTTCTTCTGCAATGGCTGCGGCACATTTGTGTGTAGCAGAACGCATATCCGAATTTAGATGTTTTGTGGTTAGGCTTGGATCCCGGTCTCATTCACCGACTTCGTACGATCAGTTATCCGGAACCGATTTCTTTCAGCAAAGGCTACGCCAGACTTGGCCGATTCGTCTGTAAAGAATGTGGCCAAAAAATGGGGCATAATAGCCTATGTGCTGGGAAAGCCACATCTGGCCTTTGCCAAAGATGGCCTTGACTATCTCATCGATGGCCATCTCCAGAAATACGTGGGAATGGGAATACGCTGGCATAGAGGTGGGGGAGTTCGTATATGGCCGGGACTTAGGTCGTTGCTTGCCACCCTCTTTTTGTGTGGAGGGCGAGACTATCGCTGAGCTTCAAAGGCGTTTACCAGAGCCAACTGAGGAATAGAGAGCACAGCGGTATCTTACAATTCTACTCCAGTCCATATAAAATTTGGGTAGAAATATTGAAAGGATATGAACGAAGTCCTGTGGAATAAAGCTAACAACATGGTTCAAAAAGAGTTATGATGAATAACATAATTTAACATTGCTCAGCAACAGAATATTTCGCTGTACTGGTAAAATATTCTTGGTGTGCACGATGCGACAATGGGCGCGGTATTGAGTTTCGTAGCTCTTGGCCACGGTCTATAATATTGTTAAACTGCATTAGTGAGGTTTTAGCACACTGATGGACTTCTTGTTTTTTTTTTTTGCCCATTAGCTCATATATGTGTTTGTGGTATACTGCAGTAGTGCAAAGTTTTAAAATACCCCGTGTTGATATGTCTGAAATACGGCTGAGGTATCTCTGCTGGGGAACTGAACATGCCTGGCAGGATGCTTAAACAGTTGCTCCTTGCTGTTGTTGTTGTTGTTGTTGTAGAGACTGGCCTGTCTTTGTGAGGGAATGGACGGAAAAGTGTTGGGTCGACCTTTCCGTATTATGATGTTTTTTGTGCACTGATAAATGAGTGTTTGAAAACTGCAGAGAAAAGAATATGGTACGAGAAACGAAATTGGGTTAATATTGGACCGAAATCCATGTTTTATACATATTTTGAACATTTTAGTGTACTTTTTGAAGGCTAGCAGATAGTCGGGGTGATGTAACATGTGGCATGAGATTATTTTTTGCAATTCAAAGGTATATTTTGGATGTAATGGGTCATAAGAATGATAGTATGAGGACCGATTTTTTTTCATTTTCTGTATGAGTTCAGTAAGTAGATTTTTCCTCCACATTGCCAGGCAAAACTGTAGAATGCACCGAGACATTGAATAAGGCCAATATGACGTCTAGTAAAGCATTTGTGCTGGGATGGTGTCAAAAGCATCTGAAAGTGCACGTCATATGTGGATACATGTGAGACATTTGTGGCGTCGTATGTTCGAGCATGACATTACACCAGGCACAGTAGAAAGGACTGAAAAAATCCGCTTCCATATTCTCCGAAGAAACGTTTTAATACACAGCATCTTTGGCTTTTCTTGAAATAACATATTCCCCATATGCCACTTGTTTATAGAAACTACCTAGGCCTGCAACTGACTACAATTTATGCTATTTATTCGATGTTCCTTAAAGAGAAAGACGTCGTAAAAATTAATTAAGGACGAGTAAAAAGCCCAATAAAAATTGTATCTGAAAATACCTTCATTGAATATTTTAGAATTTGTTCTCAGCAAAACAAAATATTTTGATAGTATTGTGAGTGTATGGACCATAAGGATATGTATCACAATAAGAAATTCTTAGACCGAAAATTCCACAATATAACTCACTTATGAACTTATGATCTATGAATTAACTCAAAAATCGCTTTGGGATATCAACGCCTGTGATTCCTTTAAATTAAGCTAAAATATCACAAATCCTTGCCTTAAAAATGAACTCCTGCGAATTTTGAACAGGTATGATTTGTCATCTCCTAATTTAAAATCTATGGAGTCATTATTCTGGGTAGACCTCCCTACATGAAATGAGGAAATCTTTCTGCATTCTTAAGGCTTTCCACACAGTTTATGTTCAGTCTAATGTTGTTACTGTGATCTCTTCCTCCGTGATAACCTCGTAAGATCTCGTGAGAACTCTCCTATGGTGGGGACCAGAAACAGGTTCAGCCATTTGTCCATCCTTAGTTATCTCCCCTGGAACGTGCTCTTCCTCTTCACTATCAACAGAGTCACTGGTGTCGCAGTCGGACCCTGTCTCACTTCCAGACACAGGTTCGGTGATGATGACAGGTTCAGGAATCTCTTCACTCGGGGGCTGAAACAGTGAATTGATAGACTGAAATATAACAATAAAATAAGTAAAATGTAAAAATCCACTATTATACCGTTTACACCAACAAAGGCAATTAACAACAGACTTGGATCAATTTGTGTAATGCCGTGCTAAAGAAGTGGGGAAGTAAAGATGAAACCGGTGCATGGAGTTCACAGCCATAATGTTCCAAACGATTATAATGCTCCAAACGATTAACCCTATGATCTTTTGACATGCTGGAAACATCGCGCATGCGCCTACTGGTCAGTTCTGCATCTTAATTTTTGTGCAAAGCAGTCATTGCACACCGAAAACAACTTCATTATATTCAGTCATTCCATTATGTTCAATCATTGTCATCAACGAAAACGTTCTGCTTCTTTCACTAACTTCCGGTCCCTGTAGCAACATACTTTCTGGGTCGTTCAGAAATGCGGTTTGCCGAACAAAATCGCAGCAGACGAGTAATACATACATGTCTACATGATGTTTACAATTCTGAAAAACAATACCTCCTTCATCTCTTGATAATTATTTCTTCCTTTTTTAATAGAAACAAAAGGTTGTCTTTGAGGATGTTCTTTATAGTTCATTACTTGTTCATTATTGTACAGCACATTCAAAATTACATCACTCTCTCAAAATTTGCTGATATCTTTCTTTTACGAATTTCAGTCCAATTAAATGAGGAAAGGAGATGACAGAAAAAATTAAAGCACACAGGAACTAATTCTGTCAGGAGTGAGATGCGGGTTTCCCGAGCTAAATAATAAACATCTGTTGCAAAAAAGGAAGTGCTTTAATTATTTAAAAACCAAGATATGACTCTTCAACATACTATTGTATGTGAGCTGTAGACAGCGTTCTAGAAACTAAACTAAGGAGCAAGAAGTCGAGGAAGACAAGAATAAATCTTGAGTCTTTGTAGAGACTGAGTAGTCATACATGGGAAACAAGCCTGAAATGAGTATAACATTAATAAATGTCGATACTCAACTTGGTAAGCCATCAAGATTTTTGTAATCGCCATGTAAATACATTAAACCAGTATGCAGTATAATGATGAGACTAAAACAGTCTTACTAATTATATCACAACCAGGTACTATACATAGTGCGACTAGTATCAAAAACCTAGACAGTCGCTTCTCGCTATAAACACTGGACACCTACAGGCGGAATAATAACACTCAGGTAAGCAAATTTATCGGATATCTTTCCTCTCCGCTGTTGAATATTGATGTGTAGATACGGCAGAACGTTTCATTTAGTTATTCACAAAGCAACTGCCCCTTTATCATCCAATGCGGAGTCAATCGCAAGGAAAGCCTTTTGACCAGATAGAGACATATTTATTGGATTGGTGTTTTCCAATGTGCTCAAGAATATTTCACTTTTACGACGGCGGTCGGCATTGTGGTGGGAGGAAACCAGGCAGATTTCGAGGGAAACCCACGACCATCCTCAAGTTGCTGGCAGACTTTCCCGACTCCGAAGAGGGAGCCAGCATGAACAGGGCCTGAACTCACAGTGATCGCATTGGTGAGAAACCTAGGTCGGCCAGATAGACAGACCAATAGATAAATGCAAGTTTTGATCCGGTTTGTTTTGTTCGGACAGTTATAGTTTGAGAAATTAACTACTTTAGTACATCATTTTCTACAACCATAAGATGTAGAGCCTGGAAGTTCTTTCTTAGTCTGAACTACTATTATCAAATACAGTATTCAAAACCTATCCAAAAGTATGCGATAGTATGAAAGGATGCAAAACCTGACGATTAAAATCACTATACGGGGAAAATTATGAAAGGAAATTTAAACAGATCCAGCCAATAACCAAATACAAACTAAGTCTGTCTGTCATACAGTATTCTGACAGTAGGCCATCCAGTCTTAGTGATTTATTTGAGTGCATATTCTTTTTCACACATGGTGTCCTTGACTTCCACGTGCTCAGAAGCTAAACCACCGCTTTTGACAAGTGATGGACGAACTTTACGACGTGTGAGAGACACTTTTACCCAATGAACTATCCAACTCGTGTTGAATGCTCTATTGGTGGGAGACAACTGATCTAAACAAACTGCCCAGTCTCCAGTTAAAGGCTTAACAACTTACACAATATGCATATCTCTCAAATTTAGTGGCATCTATTCATGGGTGTTTCATGACATATTCAAGAATATTTCACTCATATGACGGCGGCAAGCATTATGGTAGGAGGAAGCCGGACAGAGCCCAGGGGAAACTCACGACCATCCGCAAGTTGATGGGGGACCTTCATACGTACGACTTGTCACTGTCTTATAACAGTATGTATTGGACACGTTTTGCGCTAGCGTTTTCAATGCAAGATCTTGAGAATTGGACTTCGAATAATATTGTAATGTTTACTTTTGTGATGATTAAATACACTTCTTTGTCCCATTAATTATCATACGCCATGCTCAGGAATATTTGACTTATGGTGGCCATCATTGTGGTTGGAAGAAACCGGGATGAGCCTGGAACAAAACCTATAACCATCAGCATGTTTCTGGCAAGCCGTTCCACATAGGGCAGCAGAAGAAACCAATTCTGGTCACTTGAGCTCAGAGCGACTGCAATGGTTAGAGACTTTTAGGTCAATGCACTTTGCCAGCATGCCTTTCGTGATGACAAAAAGCCATTCATTATAAGTGACAGCAAATAGTCTCCGCGCAAAGCTTTAATATACCTATAGTAAGATGAAATTGCCGACTTTCCCGTCATGGAGTACATGCTCTTAATGTTATACTGATAATCGTCAGCATCGAAGGTGGTGCTGACGAATTCTCTAGTGTAGCCGTTTACTAAGACGAGAAGAGGAGAGATGCACTAAGCAGGAATTGCCCAAAGGCTATTATAGTAAAAACAAAGCAAGTAGCTTAAAACAAAAATTATATAACATGAAAGAGTAAAACAGAACTACTGAAAACAGGATCAACTATGTTCTCAACCATATGTACCACAGGTGAAATGAGGTAAAAAATTGTCCTTGTAAAATTATGAAAAAAAAATTTCATAACTGTAAACTGTAAAACCTTTCCTTTCTTCAGATGTGTGAACCCGTCCTTTACGCTCCATAAATCTACCAATGAAGAGCACCAGATTCTTCCATTATTAGCTTCACTTGTTTAAAAAGTTAATATGCACATAAACCTATCTCGAACTATGCCGTGCACACTAACAATACTGTTGCAAATACGTGAAGGTAGTCTTAAAATCAGTGATCCTTTATCACGTTCAGTGAGGGATCTCCGTGGCCGAGGGCCTTAGCGCGCCAGTGCAATGAGCCGTTAGCCTCTGGCCAATAGGGTCGCTGTGAATTCAAGAGCATCTTCTGCTGGCTTCCTCTCCAGGTGCCCGTCTTACTAAGAGGGTGTAACGCTATGTCAAAGGTAACTAGAATATTGACGTATCTCTACAATATGCGTCATGATAGTAACGTTTGACATAACTTATACCCTTTTCGTAAGACGGGCCCCTGCAGAACGTGGGAAGGTCTGCCTGCATCAGCGAATGGTCGTGGGTATCCCTCTGGGCTCTGCCCATTTTCTTTCCACCATAATGCTGGTCTCCAGCTTATAAGTGATATATTCTTGAGTACAGCATAAAATACCAATCAAATAAGTACAAAATGTTCGGGGGATACTTACATTTCCAAATTCTTTCGGACATATCATCCAAGCTTACGTATTGTAAAAGTTGGAAAAGAAGGAACGTTTTCCTCAACGGGAGACAAATGAGGAGAAGCGTGGCGTTGACCCAGTTCCCAACGGCGACGGCCGCGTCTCTGTACGGCACAGCCGCCATAGTCGACACGATCATCCAGACCATAAGGATGCCTGCCTTTGAGGTGGACACACCGAGGATCCAGCGAGACTCGTAGTAGTTGTTTTGGTTGTACCAAGCCAAAACTGCAAATATGATGGTTAGGATAACAAGGATTCTGATATAGATAAAAGATAATACCAGCGCCAGATAGGGGAATAATGGAGGTCAGCATCACCAGAAATCATGCGGGATGGCGCTGTCGCTGAGAACGAAGGCCGTTGGTGAATCTATCAGGAGTCACAGGATAGGAATTATCACCTGGATGGCGATTAGGAACAGGGCGATGAGAAAAAGACCAACGGCGCTCGTTTACCTTTGTATTTCTTGGGTCCAGTGTCGAATTCGCCATAGCGCCAGTAGTCGGCAGCCTTGACGAGTAGGGCTGCAAAACAGATGGCGTAGACAATGCCCATCACGAATCGTCTTGCTCCGCAGGTGACAACGCTCGCCGGAAGGAAAAAGGCGAAGTTTATGGCGTAGATTACGCTGATACAAGTACCGAGGAGAAGCAAGAAGCCCAGAAATGTCGCGCCAGTCTTGATGGGATAGCAAGCCAGGAGGATCACAAAGAGCAAAAGGCAAACAAGAATTCCCAACGATGTGAGAATTCCCACAACAATAGCCCAGATTGGCCAATCAAACTGCCTCCTGTAGACTATGGTTCCGTTGCCTTAGTCAGTCTTTTCGATGTCGTAGTAGTTCCTGGGAAGATCTCCTAAGCCTTCAAACCCGGTGGCGCCTGCGAAGGCTTCTGTGGTCGGACCGAAAACGGTGCAAGAGCACTTATTCTTTAACAGGCACGCCGACTTTAAGTCATCATAATGGGACAGATCCTTTAACATCGGTGCTGACATCCAATGTCCAATCTAGTAAAATGAAGACAACTTTCATTTAATGTAGCTCATCTTTATTTTTTTTCTAAAAAATTCCTCTTGATGTGTATTGTCTGGAAATAAGTGTACTGGTTTCTTCCCTTTAATAATCAGCTTGCGGTCATTTAAGCGCACATTAATGAAATACAGAGCATATATGAGAGCGTAAAATTTTAACATGCATGTGTCTCTCCGGTCACAAAAGCTGATTGTGTGTATTACAATACCTCATGTTATGCATAACAATATATTGTATAGATGCCTTACAGAAGCTATCATTTCTGAAATCGACATTTACTTACCTCTTCGTACTCCAGGCGCCCCATGTCCCCATACTGCACCGAGTTGATTGTATACCCGGTGTTACCATAGCGCATCTTGTTGAACATAAAATTAAAGTTCTTCAGAGAGTCCAATTTCACCTTAGAGTCAACCCTGCTCCACGTTAATCCCTGTGTTGCCGAGAAGATATGAGAGCGGAAGGCCTGACCACCAGTTCGGATACATTCCTCTAGTGTAGCATTGACACAGTCTTTTGCAGCATCACTCAGCCCTGCTGCAAGGGAGTACGTGGATAGTATGGTGTGGAACACGTTGGTGTCGTGGTGGATGGTCGTAGCATTCAATTTCAGATTTTTCTGACATTGTAATGGATACTTGTCACTCAAAGCGATTGTGGTAGCGCTATCCGCCAGATGGCACTTGTGAGCATGTTGATACCACTCTTCGTACCAGTCTTTGGGGAGGAGTTTCTGGTCCGCTTTATTCATGTTTTCCGCTTCACCTTGAAGCCTTGGACTTGTGGCTTCATTTTTGCCAGAGTGATGGTTCCTTCCAGGAACGTCTCTTGGTTACTAATTAGTTCGGCATCCACAGACTAGGAATCGGTTGCGATCAGGATGAACTTCGTTGTTGGACGCACTGATTTGATTGCTCTAATCATGCGACTGGTTACTTCTTTGGTTGTGAAGAGCACTAGGACTCGGGCACCATTCTGACCATTTTCATCCAATTGCTGCACAACGGTTTGGTAGACACCTGCCGAAGCCTCTTCCGGAACAGGCAAGGATAGACCCAAACAAACTGGTAAAACATCTTCCACAGCAGCATATTCCCTAAAAGATGAATGCAGACTGGTGCCGTACCCATTATCAGTGTACACTACAGCCACGTAGTCCCATGCATGTTTCCTCAGAATGGCCAGTACAACTGTTGGCATAGATCAGTAGAGCTCATTTGCCACAATGGTCACGCTTCTTCCAAAGATCTCCACATCCCCAAAGCAGAGAGGTCTGAGAGGTCTGTATGAGGTAGACGTCTGGCAGGCCATCGGGCAAACTACCCCGGGCCCGCCCCTAGCTGTCTGGCTGTTGGCTGGGCAAGAGAGGCAAGTCCTTGTCGACCAGTTCGTGTTACAGGACGGCCGCACCTACAGGACACAGGGGGCTCACGAGAGGCTGCAAGCTTTCTGCACCAAGCTAGGCAACCCCGAACTAGAGGAGAGAGCCTTCGGCGAGAATCACTCGGCCAGCATCATGGCCAAAGAAATGAATGGCTGGAAGCCAACCCCAGCCAATGCTCGACGACCTCCAGAAGGCCTACGTCCAGCATAGCCACAGCAGGCTGTGGAACATGATGGACTACGACACCCGAGACATGGTCAGCATCGACATGAAAGCCTGCTACCAGACCTCCTTTCAGGGCGAAGGCGAAGCAAAGCCCTACTTTGAACGTTTCGGACACCCAACCCACCGCATGACCCTTGTAGCCATCAATGGTCCCCTCCCCAAACACACTGGCACAAGCTTCGCCGAGGTCCACGACTGGGAGTTCACAGACTGCCATGCTGTCATTCCCGCGTGGTTTGGGAGGCATTTCGCAGAGAATGGATGGGCCCAACACAGCTCCTAGCCTTCCTAGCCTTGGCCTGCTGAAGTCCCTCAAGGTGCGTGAAGCAATAATCACCTTTAAGAAACGGACAAAGGTGAAGACCGTAATCAGGGGTACAGCATTATCGGCAAATTCACGCAAGGTAGGAAGGCTGGCGGAAAAAGACTGACACGGCGACTGGTGACAGACCAAGGTGAACTTGACGTCCTTGTGCCAGACATCCGGCAAAGTGACACCCTGGTCGGAGCAACAATGAACTGCCCCCTTCGCCATATCCTCACATACTACGATGGTTCAGATCCCCAGTACACCCACCTCAGTGCCTCCATGTTGCCTTATGCCCACATCAACCTACTCTCTATGATTTCGAGGATCGAATCCGAGGAAGCTGTCTGGGTGGCCCCCAAGGCCTTCAGCTGCAATGAAGCCAGTTATACCGATTGTCCCACAGGGATAACGCGTCTTCCTCCAGTTGCCCCTGCCATTTGGCACGACAAAAGAGAAAGGCTATGCATGCCCATGGAATATGCAGCCCACCTCGCCAAGACCGAATACCGAAGACAGCAAAAAGACATGCCAGACTCTTGGTTTAAACATATTTTATTTTTCATTACGGAACATCATTAAACAAGTGTGCTTATTTTGATGCTCCGTTTGCTCGTGTTTCAATACGCTGGGGTTTAATTTGATAACAATAACAACATTAATTGAAAAACTGAGACATGAAATCATTCAATTTGACAGGTGCAAAGACTCAGTTGGAAAAGAATACAAAGCAAGTGTGCATAAGAGCTCCGCCATCGGTTTACATAATGTGTTCTTGTACATATAAAGCTAAATATAGTTAAATATAGCTATAAAAGATTAAATACATATATTAGAACAATGGTTATTTTAAACTATGTTAATGTTAACTAATGGGCTAATTAAAACATATTTCTCAAATATTCATAAGGCCAGTGGTTTGCTTTAAAGAAATCGTTTCGTATTTTGATAAATGTACATACGCATTTAGTAATTTTAAAATTTGTTTCCTTGCCCAGATTATATTTACCATAGTAGTACGATTGTTACCTTTTCCCTGTAGCCCGACTCTTGAATTGTGCTCAACATATGTTTACGTTCCTCCTTATATAAAAAACAGCGAATAAGGTAATGGTCCGCTGACTAGTTACCAAACCCACATCTGCAGGAGGAGGTATCGCTTAGATGATTTAACAACAGATTGACATTTAGAGAGCTACAACCGTTTCTCATACGACACAGACATATATTTTCCAATCTGTTTCCTACATAGTACCTATCCGGCGGCTGGATTGTTTTCAAATGTTTGCTAAGTTTGAGTTCAAAGCTATCTGGATTTTTTATCAATCTTAAGTCTGGGGGGAGCATGTTCCAGTCATTAATAGTTGCAGGAAAAAACGTCCTCTTAAATAATTCAATCCTTCAAGCTGATGGTGTAATTTGGTATCAATTAGGGACATTGTATGGGTTACTTTCGTTGCGGGATGGTGGGATGAAAGTTGATAAGGATGGAATTTTGTCATTAACTGTACTATGGATAATATTTATTCGATGCATTTTGCCCTGTACTTTCAAAGGTAAGAATCCAGTTTCTTCATAAAGAATGTTAGAAGGTGTGCTCATGGTAAGACCAGTAATTATTCGGAGGCATTCCTTTTGAACTTTTTCTACTCGGTCTATATGGGTCTGAGTCCAACTGTCCCAGACTACATCTGCATATTCTAGACTGGACCTAATAAATGTCATATACATAATTTCAAGCGCTTTTCGATCTAATATGTACTTAAATCCTCGTTAGAGCACCGTTGAAATTAGTATGTTTACGTGTTCATTCCAAGTACCCTTGCTGTTAAATGTTACCTCTAAATGTTAATGTGAACTACATGTTTCTATATTAGTTCCCTGAAATTCATATTTAATATTTTTAGCATTATTACCTCTAGATATAAGAAGAGACTTGGTTTTTTGCGCATTAAAACTTACCAGCCACTTGTCAACCCATGCGTTAACATTACTTAAATCCTGATCGATTGACCGTGCAAAATCTTGGTTAAGCACATCGTTCGATATAACATATAAGCATGTGTCATCTACAAACAATTTGATATTATTTAATATGCCATTTGGAAGATCATTAATAAAAAGAAGAAATAATAAAGGACCCAGTACAGAACCATGTGGAGTACCTGCAGTAAGGGTAGTTGTCCTTGGCTGGAGACCATTCAGTTCAACCTTTTACTTTCTCCAGGTTAAGTAACTTCTAAACCATATTACTAGTCCTTCATCTATACTTAATGCTTTCATTTCACATACCAAACCTTCATGCCCGACGCGATCAAACGAAATATCAATAAATACAAAAATACCTCCTTACCACCTTCTAAAGCTTTTGTTATAATATGGTAGATGGAAAGAAGTTGAACAATAGTAGATTTCGCAGGAAGAAAACCATATTGCATTGGATTTATTAAATTGAAAGGCATTTCGCGGTTGGACGACTCCAGAGGCCACAGTAATGATAACACTAGGTTGATCCGTCTCGAGTGCAACCGAAAAAAGGGATGGGCAGTTCTGAATTCCTGAACACCCCACCCGGCGGAAGCTGAGTGTCGCAGGGCAGCACGATAAGTTCCTCGCGGACAAACCCCGCTGGGGGCCATCTAGCAGACAGTAGCAAGACAGGCTCGTCAGGTTTAGTTACCAAGCCTCTGAGCCGATACACATTCAGGGACCTCACAGGATCAGACGCGCGACGGCGACCACCCTCCAGCTCACCGAGCTGGTACAGATAGCGAACGCCAACCCAGAAGGGAGCTTTTGCTCAAGAAGGCCAACAGGCCGGCCTGGAACAGTGGAGGAGGCCCTTTGTGCCATCGTTATTCGTCTTGTTGGCCTCTTCACTCTGAAGAACACCTGAAATGGAGCCGCATCTATTGGGTGTATTGTTGCCCGAACAGTCGATCGGCCAGGGTCCCATTGAACCGCTCAACGATCCCCTCGTTCCGATGGACGCCCACGCCTGACAGAAACCCCATGATTCGTGAGCCGCTGGTTGACTGTTCCCATGAACTCACGCCCAGGGTCGACCTGGAGCAGTTTAGGCCACCTCAGAGGCCCCCGTTTATATATCCGGCACAGGGCATCTGCAACCTCTTTACATTCTTTCGTGCCCAAAGGCTCAGCTGCTTTGAATCGGCTGGCGACATGGACCACTGTTAGGGCATACATGAAGGTGCGCTTGTCCACCTTGTGGTGTGGTAGAAAGAGCAGGTCACTTTGATGGACCTCATTTGGAGCAGCAACATCAAATTTTAGCCGTGGGAAATGCCCTGGGGATGGTAGGAAAATCTCCCAGATGGCCTGTGCCTTCAGAGACTTTCGCAGCAGAAGCTAGTTTCTTGATGGCGGCAATGCCTCTCCAGTACCCCTTGGGGTTACAATATATCTTTGATAGAAGAATAGATATCTGGTCGGCCATGGTAGTAGGCACCATGAGCAAGGTATTCCAGCAGCCTGATAAATCTTCAACAGGCGGCAGCCACAGGCTCAGGCAGCTGCCCAGTCGTCGCCCGGAGGTTAGTCGGGCCCTCCAGCACAATTGCTGCGAAACGCATCGAGGACTTTTCCTCCTGTCACCAGAGTTCGAACGAGTTTTGTGCGATATACATCAGCACCGTGGCCAGTGGACAAGGAATCTTGTGGCGGCGGGCACAGTAGCCGACCTCTAACATCGCGGTGTATAGCTCTTCGGGCAAACTCGTCATGTCTGATATATATATATATGCATGGGGTATATACAAATGGTATGGAAAAACAACTCGAACCTCACAACTCATATCGTGCTTGCCATTACGCCGAGGAGCTCTTACTGGAGTCCAGCACAGTTTTTTTTTCTGTTTACTCGACGAGTTTGTAGGCGACTAGCCCAGTCTCACCCCATCCCGAGGAGGATGAATTCGATCTCGCGTTCTTTTTGGCTCTCCGACGGTGTATAGAAATCGCTTAGGACAGGTTCGGACGCTGTGGGGCTAAGTGTTCTCCCCGTGACCTGAGTGTACTCTCGAAAGGCGGAGTCGACATAGCGAAATGTGCGCTCTGCGTGCGCCCCTTTTGACGAAGTTGGTCAATAATCCAATCCAGATGCTTTGTCCTTTTTTGAGATTACGCCCCTTGCGCCGCGTGTAGCTCCTCAGGGGGGTTCGCTTGGTGGTTCCAAGGAAGAGTCGGGTTCTTCGCCATCCTTCATTCTTCGAGTACACTCTTCTCCAGATGGCTGTTGTTAGAGCAGGGCTTAGCGGCGCTAGCAACATGTAGTAGCGATGAAAGAGCACACAGGAAGCACTACTAATCACATATCAAACAAAGTCGACAGGGTCGGCCTCCAGGTCGCGCGCAAGCGCCGGCCGGTTCTTGGATGGGCTCGGAAGAAGCAAGCTGGCCACTCCTGAGTAAAACTGTAGTGCAGCTTGCCCTATCGTTTTCGTCATGCCTGCGCCTAGTCTTGCCTCGTAGTGGGTGTACAGCTTGTCGGCCTCATCCAAAGAGTCAATTCGGTCCTCGGCCCATGCCTTCCCAAGATACTGTTTGGCCTGACCCCCTCCCCCCCACCAGAACAGCGAGCCTTTTAAGGTGTAGAGACGCGAGATTAGCAGCACGCGCTTCTGCTTGCTCCTCCAATGGCTCCGTCTGTTTCTTTTGTCCAGCCCAGGAAGCAGCCTCAGTGTCTTCCTCGATCAGTTCATCGAGTAGTTCGTCCAGTTCGTCCATATTTGCCGTCGAATAGTTTGAGTCACAGAACACATGCAACGCCTGATATGTACAACTATCCTCCTCGCTCTAATATAATCGCACGCAGCCCATGCGATAACGCTCAAGGTGATTATTCGCAGGCAAAATAGCAACATCCAGATGCTGCTAAGCAATTATAGCACGTGGTATGCAGCTTGCTGATCAGTCTTCAACAGCAGCTTGGCATGCTCTCTTTTGGCCAGCTGCTCCCGTACTCTGGCCCGCTCTCCTGGAGGGATCACACCATTTTCTCGGAGGCATTCCTCAAACGAGTCCCTATTTTTGCAGTGGAAGATGGCGACCCAGCGCGTCTGCTCTCATGGATCCTTCAGGACCAAGTTATATTTCTAGGTGAGCATTCAGATGCTTTACTGCGCGTGTCAGGCGGAGAAGACCAGCTCAGATAGCATGTCTTTCTTTTTCGTCAGCGCCTTTGTGGCCGAGCAATCATCAATGATGTATAGTGTTCGCTCGCCTTGGAAGAGCTGGTAGAACGCACGTCGGTATTCATTTAGCCTTTCACCTGGATCTACGACATAGACCTCTGGGTCCGCTCCACACCCAGGGACACTCTTGATACACCCGATTGTACAGTATAGTGGGACACAGTTGAAACTAGCCGCGAGCTTTCAGGATGTTCCGAGTGAAAAGGGTTTTCCCATACCTCGTCATCCCGCAGATGATCGCCGAGTGGTGGGCTCTGGGCCAGAGGCCCGCAGCATTAGTACAGCTGTAACTGTAACGCTGAGCCGGGCGACCATAACCACGTAAAGGTAGACCTTCAAAGCGCCCGCTGCCTCTGCTATTTTGGAGATCAGAATAGTCACCCCCTCACTGGCGTTCTCCACGCGCTGCCCGCTGCCGTGTCCCTGGTCGTCGTCGGTGGTGCGGAGGTCCAGACATAGGGCGTACTTTGTGGTTAAGAAGTCGGCCAGGGACACGTCTGCCAGCGCTAGGTCTTTTCCGACCATGGCCTCCACGGGATGGCGCTTGCAGCCAGCTGCAAAGAACTCCTTTGCCTCATCCCACTGCTGCTGGGCACGCTGGCCTTTTCTGTACAGCTGGTTATTGGGTATTTGGGGGTTTTCGAAAGCTTCGGTCTTCCGCTGGAATGCCAAACTTGGGTCATCGAGGACACTTTCATACTGCGAGCGGGTACGTATAAGGGATCGCTCTTGTCACAGCTGATTTTGCAGTACCGCAGCACCCGGTCATACAGTATGGTTAGTTGGCACCGGCGTCCCCTGTGGCCCGCATCTGTAGTCCTTGAAAGTTAGCTCGTATTCCAGCTTGTCCCCCAGGGCTGACTGGTAAAATGGCATATGGCTCTCCAGCAACTCGAATGAGTGAATGAATGATTATGGCTCAACGCCACATCGGCAATATCTCAGCCATATCGTGGCGAGAACATGTTCAACTCAAGAAGCCTTGAATAGTTTTCGACATGATCTGATGAACATTCAAAATTTAAAGGAAAACAGACGAACATTTTTTTTAAATCAATTAAAGCAAAAACTAAATGTTAGTTAAAAGAAGAAAACCACAGTTGTTGGTTATTTTATAGAATGAAAAATATATACATATATATGTGGAAAACTATGTTCTATTATATAGGCAGACAGACTTCAAAAAATTAATCACAGCATCGCCAGCAACGTTGTTAAATAAATCTTTGCCGAATTTGAGCAAAGTCCACACAGTCAACAGGGATATGCTTGATGCCGTATTGCGCATCACATCCAACACACTCGGGAGCACTGCTCCCATCCAAGATCAAATTGTGTGTTGGACGAGAATGCCCAACACGACATCTTGCTAAAACCATTTGGTCTCCACGAGACATACCAAAGTATAAGAATCATAGCCTATGACAGGGTGAATGGCATGCAGTTTGTTACGGGCCTCCTGGTCCCATTCATCCTGCCAAAGGCGACGAATATATTTAACAGTATTAGATTTAAAATCAGTATAAGGAAATTTAATCTTAGATATGGGTTTACTAAGAGCAGCTTTCGCTTCCCTGTCTACGATTGTGTTTCCGTGAATACCAGTATGACTTGGTATCCAACAGAATACAATATCTTTACCTCTTTTAATTAACTCTCTATCGATGGCTAATATTTCTAATCCTAACGGATTTTGACATTTATTTTGCTCTATTGCCAAAAGGCAGGACAACGAGTCACTGCATATCACTGCCCTCTGGGCGGAGGCGGATGAAACATATGATAAATGCAGAAGTATACCTCTGGCCTAGGCAGAAAATATTAAAAACAAGGTTGGAAGGCGAAGAGAGGTGACTGGCTGTTCCAAGACAGCCGCAGCCGCCGCCCTGTCCCCATCCTTTGACCCGTCAGTATATATAAATTTATAATCCGGGTAATTAGCCTTTACTTCAGCGAAACTTTGCTGAATTATCAGAGGGTTTGTATCGGATTTCTTATGTTGACGTAGATCAAATATTTATTTACGTTGTGGAAGAAGCCAGGGAGGAGACTCCGGAAAAAAAAGCAGAGCTATGTCCCCCAGGTTGATGTTAGCTTCCACAATATGGTCCGGAACACGACCATCAAAGGAAGGAATTTTGTTGGGACATTTATTATATTTATATTTATCTACGCATGATGGATTAAAACACAGCCGTAGGCAGGGTTTGTTGGGTGAGCTTTAAGCTCTAGCAACGAACGGAAGGCTGAGTTTTATACGCCTCTGATATAAAGGCTCATTAGCCTCTATGGATAAACTCTCTACTGGTGAGGTTCTAAAGGCACCAAGGCTGAGCCTCAGACCTTGGTGATGGACCGGATCTAACATTTTAAGATATGACTTCCTAGCGGAACCATGAATGATGGACCCATAGTGCAATTTAGACCTCACTAGAGAACGATGCAAGTTGAGTTAAACAGATCGGTCAGCGCATCAATTCGTGCTAGACATGACCGTAATTATATCGAGAGCCTTTATACATTTAGCTTTAAACGTTTCTATGTGAGGTATAAAAGATAATTTGTAATCGAATATAACCCCTAAAATTTTTTCCCCA